>JASDQU010100411.1:216266-240212 GCA_032191745.1 Picea mariana
CTGAACAGAGGAGGAGGAGAGTAACCTTCGTCCTTGACTTCCGTTGAGCTGGAAGTAGGAGACTAAATCTCAAGCATCGTGGTCTAGCTCGGGGGTGGCCAGTGGTAAATCCGTTTGGAGTCACTGAGCCTACGGTTGGGTGGAAACGAGCACCCCTCTCAGCAGTCGCGTCACGTCTGGTGTTTTCTGATAAGTGTTATGTCTTGTATTTTGAATTGAATATCACGAACGCATGCTCATGTTTATACACTCATAAATGGTTTCTGTATAGAAGTGTTTGCCTTGTGTTTTGATTGGAAATAATGGATGCATGCTTATACTTATATGACCATAATTGGTTTATGTATAGAATGAATAAGTTCAGAATACGAGTCTGTTCCCTTGAGATTTGTCCCATCTACTGACTCATGCTATGTCCTGGTTTAATTTCCTGAAGGCACCTTTTTTCGGGGAGTTTCCCCACATTTCAGAGTCGGAGTGAGTTCCTTGAAAAGACTACCGTTATAGTAAACCCACGAGTTTACTTTACCCCCGTCATAGAGTTCATAGCCCGACGAATTAGGAAGGCTTTTCAGTCAGGTCACCAAGCCAAGGGATAATTACCCAAGAACCCTCTGAAGGATCATGTGATTTGAGTCTGGAAACCTTGTACAAGAAAGAGTAGTTATCTCAGGTTTCGAAGTCGTGGGAGTTTGAAGCTCCGAGAGGTTGAATCGTGTGATTCAAGCTTAGAAAGGACAGCGAGCCCAGTTGTCAAAGGAGAATACCCCATCATTTGGTAGACGAACGGTCGAAATCCTTTCGGAAATACCCCAAATCGGTTTAGCGTGAATAAGTTTCGGCGTTTCGGCACCCGGGAAACTAGAGGGCAAGACCCCTCGTCTTCGCAAGTCATGAAATCCTGGTATATGAAACCCCGACGCGCTCTTTGGATGAGCCGGTTTAGTGTGAATAAGTTTCAGCGTTTCAACACCCGGGAAACCAGAGGGCAAGATCCCTCGTCTTCGCAAGTCGCAAAATCCCGGTATACGAAACCTCGACGCGCTCTGTGGATGAGCCAGTTTAGTGTGAATAAGTTTCGACGTTTTGGCACCCGGGAAACCAGAGGGCAAGACCCCTTGTCTTCGCAAGTCGTGAAATCCTGGTATACGAAACCCCAACGCACTCTGTGGATGAGCCGGTTTAGTGTGAATAAGTTTTGGTGTTTCGGCACCCGGGAAACCAGAGGGAAAGACCCCTCGTCTTCACAAGTCGGGAAATCCCTGTATACGAAACCCCGACGTGCTCTGTGGATGAGTCAGTTTAGCGTGAATAAGTTTCGGCGTTTCAACACCTGGGAAACCAAAGGGCAAGACCCCTTGTTTTTGTCAGTCGCGAAATACCAGTATACGAAACCCTGAATCGGTTTAGCGTGAATAAGTTTCGACATTTCGACACTCGGGAAACCAAAGGGCAAGACCCCTCGTTTTCGCAAGTCGCGAAATCCCGGTACGCAAAACCCCGACGCGCTCTGTGGATGAGCCCTAGGTCACAGGACAGGGCCATGTGGTAGGAAGGAGGAGTCCTGAAAGAATCTGGACCACCCATTTGTAGAGGACGCGTGGCGAAGATCTAAAGCCGCCGGGGTTCTGGAGATCGGGGAAATAGGAGTGAAGACCCTGCCAAAATCCCGAAAGGTAGAGTGTTGGTTTTTAATATGGGTCATTGATCAAGTCAACGATCTGGACCGGAGATCCGGATGATACCGGGATTTCGGGTTTTGGGGATTGAAGGAACAAGGGTTCCTTGCAACAAGAATCTCGAAAGTCAAGTTCTGGTAGCGCCATTTGGTGTTAGCGTGTGTTCACTGAAGTGATCACATGGAGTAGGAAAAAGGGGAGCCAAGGAGCTTGTTAACCCCATTTCGGGTTTCAACATTTCAAGGGACAAGGAGCCGGGGAGAGCTCGCACATAGAAATCCCGAAACGCGAACGTTGGAAGCCCTTTTTGGTAAGGCCTGTGGTCATAGCCAACTATCACATGGAGGAGGATAAGGGAAGGGATGGTCTGCGCTAGGCCCCATAGAAATTCGGGGATTCTGTCCCTCGAAGAAAAGACAAAAAATTTAGGTTGTCGTAGTGGGTATGTGACATATGTGGAATATTTCATCTTGGCATCGTTCATCTTCTCACTGAAGTATGCAATTGGTCTATTGTCTTGGCTTAAGACTACTCCAACCGCAAACCCACTTGCGTCACATCTCACTTGAAATGTCTTACCAAAGTATGGCAGAACCAAAACTGGCTGTCCAGTTATCTTCTCCTTTAACAACTTAAAACTTTTCTCTGCTTCCTCTATCCAATGAAAAGATTTATGTCTTTTCTTTACTGTGTCCATCATTGGCGCAAAAATTCCACTAAAATTTCTGATGAATTTCCTGTAAAAACTGGCTAGTCCATGGAAGCTTCCGACTTCAAAGGTATTTCTCGGAGATGGCCATTCTTTGATCGCTTTTACCTTCTCAGGATCCATCTTCAACTCATTCGAAGAGATCACAAAACCCAAATAAATGAGTTATTTCTTCATGAAAGATGACTTCTTTAGATTTATCAACAACCTCTCTCGTTGCAACCTCCTCATTACTAGAGTTAGGTGTTTCAGATGTTCTTCTTCAGTCTTATTGAAGACTAGTATATCATCAAGATACAAAATTAGAAACTTCCCAATGAAATCTTTCAGGACTTTGTTCATTAACCTCATGAAAGTACTTGGCGCATTCGTCAAACCAAACAACATGACAAACCATTCATATAATCCTTCATTCGTCTTGAATGTTGTCTTCCATTCATCGCCTTCCCTCATTTTGATTTGATGATATCCTCTTTTCAAATCAATATTTGAAAAAAACTTTGCTCCACTCAAGCAATCCATCAAGTCATCCATCCTTGGTAAAGAAAATCTGTACCTGATGGTGATTTTTTTTATAGCCCTCGAGTCTGTACACATTCTCCATCCACCATCCTTCTTTGGACTTAACACTGTTGGTACAATGCATGGACTCAAGCTTTCTCTTATCAACCCCTTGTCCATCAAATCCTGGACTTGCTTCTTGACCTCTTCATTCTCCTGCGGCGTCAATATGTACGCTGCTTTGTTTGGCAAACTCGCTCCTGGTATAAGGTCAATGTGATGACTTATACTTCTGATGGGTGGCAATGAACAAGGTAAATTGTCCACCACTTTATCAACAAAATTCTCCAGCATTTCCCGAATTTCCTCCGGTTGATCATCTATCGAAGTATAGGTTAAAATGACTCTAGGTTTCCTTACCACAACAAACTGCATGTCTTCTTCTTTCTTGACTTCCTCCATAAGTTCCTTCCCACTCATGAGAAGTATAGTGTTGCTTGCTTCTGCTTTCACCTTCTTGTCTTCAATTGGAAACAACATATGTGTCCTACCATTCTTCTCTAAGGTGTATGTGTTCTTTCTCCCATCATGAACAACATTTCTGTCATATTGCCACAGTCTTCCCAACAAAAGATGACAGACATCCATGGGAATGACATCACACAAAATCTCATCTCTATATCCCCCTATCTTAAATTCAACTAAACATTGTTTAGTCACAGTTACCTGATGTCCCTTTTGCAACCACGAGACTTTATATGGGCTCGGATGTGCAACTGTCTCCAATTCCAACTTCTCCACCATTTCTGTGGATACTGGATTATCTGTGCATCCACTGTCCACTATCACCTTGCATACCCTATCCTTGGTCTTGAAATAAGTTATAAACAAACTGTTTCTCTGGACTGTATTCTCCGCCTCTTTCTCTGGTTTCAAGAGAATTTTCCTCATCATTAAGGATCTTCCACCTTCTGCATCTTTTTCCTCAACATTTCGCCTTTGCGCTTCTGAAATGTGAGCTTCGCCTCCTCCATCTCTTTTTCTATCAGGACATTCAAAATATTTGTGTCTAATCTTTCCACAAACAAAACATTTTATCTCACCTCCTCTGCCTCTGCCTCTTCCTCTTGCTCGCGGAAAAGTGTTCTTATCGGCATATTGTCCTCTCTATGAGCTTCCTCCTCTTTCTGGGTGATTATGAGGTTTCTTTTCTTCATCCTTGGGTTTCTTTACCCTGTCTTGGTGAATTGCTTTGCCTCTGCTCTGACTTCTACCTTTGCCCCTTTGACCTTGCTTTCGGGCCAATTTTTCTTCTGCCTTCAGAGCAATCTGATAAGAATCTTCCACATTTCTGATCGTCACCATGCTCATCTCATCCTGAATGTCATATCTCAAACCATTTATGTATCTGGCAACCTTTTCATCATCACTCTTGCGATGACCTACTCGGATGTTAAGTTGGTAAAATTCCTCTGTGTATTCTTTCACTGTCATCCCCTTCTGTCTCAAATTTTGCATTCTTCGAAACAGATTAATTTGATAGCCTCTGGGTATAAACTTGGCTTTCATCTTTGCGACCATCCTATCCTAGCTTTTGATTCTTTGTTTGCCTTTGCAACGCCTGTCAGCTTGCAGTTCATCCCACCATAGTGCTGCATGCCCTTTCAATCTAGTGACAACATGTTTTACTTTCCTATCTTCTTCGTTATCTTCATAATCGAAGTATTTATCCAGAGATCTAAACTAATCTGGTAGCTCTTCAATGTCTAAGTTGCCTTCATACATCGGGATGCCCATTTTTTCTTTGGCCCCTATTCTTGCAACATATCTAAATAAACATTCTTCTACAACATCTTCAGCTACAACTTCTTCTTCAGCCGTAGCCTCATTTTCACTTTCGGCTTCACTGACATCTCCTCTATCAGTTGCTCGTCTATGTGATGTCTCCATAGCATCTAATCGAGCACAATTTTTTCTCAAATTCCCCTTTCCACGGCTGGATCGGGCATTGGTCTGTCTTGATGTCTTCTGGGCGGCATTGTTGTAATATGCTCTTTACTACAGAGATTCAAAATCTGTGCTTTGATACCACTTGACGCAACACCCCTACCTCAGTAGGTTCTGCTCGACTTCCCGGTCTAAGGATCATTCTTAATCTCCCTTGAGCCGAAATGGCTCTTCGATTCCCAACTGGAATCTTCACACTTGTAACCACAGGTCCTTCTTAGGAGTTACGCTTGTGCAAAAAAGCACTAGGTGCAAACTCCTACCCACGTGACCAACCAATGTGACCACAACCTTTATCCGAAAAGTTATTTCATGAATAACGATTTCGGGGGTATTGGCGTGATACAACCCCAACACTCCACATTCACGAAACCCCAAAACCCGATGTGGGACCTCTCCCCAGGACCAGATCTGACGGTCTCGTGCCTTCTCCTCGATCGACGACCATTATCGCGTCGCGACTTCGCGTTTCGCGATATCGGGACTATTTGTGTAACACCAACCAACTACTCCAACTCCCGAATCCCAAAATGACAAGATCTATACTCAAGAGATCAATGACTCCCGTTGATCTGGATCCAACAGATACTAATCCTCTTGGATTTGTGAGTGTTGAAAGGTTATCATCCTTATCCTTTCCGCTGATCTACTAGACGGAATTTTGGTATTCCTCCCTCCGAGGAATTCCATCGTCCGTTCAGATTTTCAATGGCTCCAAGCCAAAGGACTTGGCATCAATTCTTCTGGGTTGACCTCTGTGAGTGACTTCAACCTTCTGCTTTTATTGGAATCCCTCGAAGTCTCTATCCCTTTTGAACTTGGCTTCTACTACAAACTCAAGAATTCCAAGGGTTCTTTGCGCACACTCCTTGCGGCACTCACGATAACCTCTGGTTATCTAACGTCTCCCTCTTCTATGCACTCCTTACAACATAAATCCTTCAACCCCTCACTTGGGTTGGGAAAAGTATAAGACTTCAACCTACCTGCACACTCCTTGCACGACTCTCTGCTATACTCGCACTTCTGTTGGTATGAGAAAAACGGTATCTCTCCTGAGCTTTTCTGAGGTAATAACCTAGAACCCATCGACGCACACTTTGCGGACTTTCACTGCACTCCTTGCAGGAATTCTCAGGACGAGAAACAATTGAAACTCATTCTCTCCCTCTCAAAGACTTCATACATTCAATCATGAAATCATACATACACACACAACATTGAAACAAAATGCATAACAAAGACCAGAATTAACTATAAACATACCATTCGATAGATGTAAACAGAATTCATAAACACCATAAAATTTGGATCAAAGCTTCCTTATATTAATCCAAGTGCATTTGTACATGGGTTCTATAGCATCAACTATCTGCTTATACACTCTACTACAATCTCTGTTCTCCTATTCTCTCGCTCTACAGCTCTCTAATTCTTACCATGAGAATAATAATACAATACAATACAATACATGCGAGGGAGTTGTCTAGAGTTTTCCCTCCTACAATCTAAGCTATCTAATCGAAATACAAGATACATTTAATTTACATTTAATACAATAAATGCCTTCAACCAATAGATGAGAGCTATGCTCAAGATCTGTGTTACAATCCCAAAACATTTAAGGGAAATTACGTCCCTCCAGCTATTACATTAATGTCTTATCCTTTTAAATTCAAAAACGCTTTCAAAATGTGTGCTGGTGCATATCCAACTGTCCTCCGCTCTTGCGTTTGCTTTGCTGGCTCGCTTATGATGCTCCTGCATCAAGAAGGATTTAAAATATTTAGTGATTAGAATTTGGACAGATCTAGTTTATCTTATTGAAAGGGGCAAACAAAAGAGATTAGTATGGAAGCTATACGACCTTAAAAAGTTACCAAAAGTTGGAATAAAGAACTGAAGACCAAAAATAAAGCTAAGCTGATTGAAATTGAAACAGCGATTAAAGAGAACATTAATTTATTGACCGAAGACCGTATCAATAAAGAAGCTGAGGCATCTTTGCAGACACTAGAGATCAAAAGAAATGAGTTACTAAGGAAAGAGGAAGAGCTTTGGCGCTTACGCAGTAGGTCACTATGGCTGGCTTGCAGTGACAAGAACACCAAGTATTTTCATAAGCTTGCAAGCCACAATAGAATTGAAAATCATATCTGGGAAATCAAAAGGGAGGCAGACGACTTGGTCATGGATCAATATTCTATCAAGATTGAAGCTGTGCGATACTTTAAACAATTCTACAGGGCGCTGACTTCAAGGAACATAGCCGAACAATGCAAGCTGGTAGAGCTCTTTCCATTGATGGTCAATGAAGAAGAATCAAGCACACTATACATGCCAGTTTATCTGGAGGAATTGAAAGCACTACTTTCACAACTTTCACACTGTAAGATTGAAAAAAGTCCGGGCCTAGATGGGTGGACAACATAGTTTTTTTTGCATTTCTTTGAGCTAGTGGGGGAAGATCTCTTGGATATGGTGGAAGAATCAAGAATTCTAGGCAATATTGTGGGTGGACTAAATTCTACATTTTTGACCTTGATTCTGAAGGCTAATAATCCAAAAACCTTCGAGGACTTCCGTCCAATTTCTCTATGCAACCTGTGCTACAAGATTATATAAAAAATTATTGCCAATCAGATTAAGCCCTTCCTATCCAAGTCAATCTCATCAGAACAAATGGGCTTTCTGAAAGGGAGGCGTATACAAGATGCAATTAGAACAACTCATGAAAGCCTTCATAATATTAATAAGAAGAAGTTAAAAGCCCTTGTCCTTAAACTGAACTTAAAGAAAGCCTACAATTGCATTGACTGGGATTTCCTTAGATTGATTCTTCACAAAATTGGTATGGGGATACATATGACTAATTGGATCTTGTCTTGCATCACTTCTTCGTCCTTTGCTGTCTTACTCAATGGGGAAGCTACATATTTTTTCAGAAGCGGGAGGGGAGTTAGGTAGGTATGCCCTTTATCTCCTCTCCTGTTCATTCTAGTAATGGAGGGCCTCAACTTATTACTGAAGAACAGTCTGGCGAAAGGAGATATTTTAGGAATTAAGGTTGCTAGATTGACCAAAATCCTACACCTACTATTTGTGGACGATGTACTCATTATGTCCAAAGCAAGCCTCTTGGAATGGAGAGAGATCGACAAACTGATTAGTTTTTTCTGTAGAGCTTCTGGTCTTGCGGTGAACCTTTCTAAATCTACTGTTCATTTTGCAGGCTTCTCGAAGTCAGAATTGAATCAATACAAATCTTTCCTCCCTTTTTATTTTAGTGACCTATCTAACGAGTTCTGTTATTTGGGCTATACATTGAAGACTGGAGCACACCGCACAGCAGATTGGGGATGGATTGATAAAAAAGTCACTAATAAAATCGACCTTTGGTGCAACAGGTGGCTCTCATTGGGTGGGAGATATATTTTGATTAAATATGTTTTGGAAGGCCAAACAGTTTTCTGGATGTCCATGGAAGCTTTGCCATGGTCGGTTTATAAAAAATTAGAAAACTGATGTTCCATTTTCTATGGAATGGTCAGCAGGACAGTAAGAAGTATCACCTCTGTCGGTGGGAGGTTTTTTCCAGATCCAAGAAGAATGGGGGCTGGGGTCTCCGTAATCTCAATATTTTTAACTTGGCATTGAATATTGCCACTCTTTGGCAAGTATTAAATCAGGAGAGTCTTTGACATCATGTAATAAGGGACAAATATCTACAAAATTCCACCCTTATCAACTGGATTAGAAGGCCAATACATAAGTACTATTCAACATCCAGGATTTGGTTAAGCCTCCTATGCTCACTTTCGATTATCAATCATTGGATAACTTGGTGTCCTGGAGCTGGTCAACTTATCAACATCGGGCGTGACATGATTCTGGGCTTGGGTAATGGTTCGTTCCTCATAAAAGAACTCATCTCGATGCTTTACGTGACAACACTTTCCCAAGCTAAATCAGCACGTGAGCCCTTCACCTCTGCAAAGATCTGGTGGTCAAGTGGCGAGCTAGGGCTGTCAGACGATCTTGCATCATAATGGTCATGTTATACAAAGGAATTACGTGGAGCAGGTATCAAACTAACTGATAATTCTTTGGATGAACTCAGGTGGGCGGGCGGTGATTGTTCCAGGGAGCTCATTGTCTGAAACTGTTACAATGTGATCATCACTACACAGAACTTGCCGATTTGGAGCGGCTGGAAGTTAAATTGCTGGAAGTGGTGTGATCAATTGAAAATTGCTCTGTTTTTTTGGTTGGCAATGTTTAATAAAATTTTAACTTGGGATGCTATGTTGAAGAAAGGATGGATAGGTCCGAGAATATGCCACATGTGCAGAACAAGCACAGAAGATACCCCTCACCTGCTCATCCATTGCGCATTCACTAAGAGAGTATGGAAAATATTGGCGCAAGTTCAAAATTCTGATTGTGTGTGGAATGGCCAGACCATTGATGAATGCATGGATGCGTGGCTCTTGAACAAGACAAGGTCCAAAATGCTCCCTCTAATCACGAGCTGGTACATATGGAAGGAGCGCAACTTGGCACTGTTTGAAGGGAAGACGCCCTTGACGATTTCTGTTGCATTGAAGACCATTGGAGCGATCAGGAAAAAACAAAGAGACATCAAGCCCCAGGTATTAAGAAAGAAAACTTTCAATAGACTTCTCGGATTTACTGTGGCCTTCTTCGATGGGACAACGACGACAGCGGGGACCATTTGTGGGGCAGGAGGCACTTTGAAGTGTATAAATTCAATGGATTATAGATGGTATATCAACTGTGGTGTAGGGTCAAACAAAAAATCTGAATTATTGGGGGCGTGGGCCACACTCTTGATTGCAAGACATCTGGAAATTCAACATCTACAGGTTTTGGGGACTCCAAAGTTATCATTGATTGGCTCAAGACAAACGAGAAGCTTCAAGCTATCAACATCGAAGGGTGGAAGAACAAAATTCGAGATTTGAAGATAACCTTCCATAAAATCAACTTCCATCACATTTTCAGGGAATCCAACAAGGAGGCGGATAAACTATCAAAGCGGGCACTCTCTTCTCCGAAAGGAAGACTTACTTTTTTCACTTGGGATGGAGAAAATGAGGGGTCATTCCAATATTTGAACATTTTCTAATACATGATCCTTCTCGACTTTTGTGTGTGACTGGTTGTCCTAGTGGGGGAAAGTGTTCATTGATATGTTATTTAGAGTTTTCAATGTTTTTTACAGTTTTATGATTGAAACAAGCACCGTAGTGTTTACTAGGCTGGTAGGGATGGCAAGGATAGATCGACGATTCTCTGCTTATAGTAGGACATTTTTGGTTCGACAGATTGAGATAGTGACGCATTGTGGATGTAAAAGAAAAAAAATTATTATTAATATAATTTTTTGAGCGAATTTTTTTCAGGAAAAAAAAAAGTTCTAGGTTTCAAAAGGCATGTTGGCTAAAACATTGTATTTCAAATTTTAAAGAAATGTATTCTCTTCAAGGGTTGGGTACTCCATTTTACTTGGACCCATTTTAAAAAGGATTGAAAGGTTTAATTAAGGTGAGGTAGTGTGGTTTCCACTTAGATATTGGAAGCAAATCCTTTCAAAACTCCATAAAAACCAAGTATCCGAGGCCAATTATTACAAGAAAGACAAGAACAAAGCTAAAGATTTATGTAAAAAATGTGCACCTTTAAAATCTTTTAATAAATTTTGAATTTACTAAATATAAAAAAATTATTTAATATTAATACACTTAAAAAATTATCGTATCAATATATTAATTTTAAAGAAAAAATCATCATATCAATATATATTAATTTTAAAGCAAAAAATTATTATATCAATAGAGATAAGAGTGAATTGACACATTATAATGTCTCTTAATTTTATTTTGGTACTATTCCATATCACCTCATGAAACTTACAACGCTTACAAAAAGACTACATATGACGAGATAATCATCAGACACAAATAATAGAAATCACATAACTTTACACATGAGTTCCACGATGACTATCCTCGCCATATCCTCGACATTCCCACTTAAGAAAGTACCTTTTACTTTTGCTTCAGAAGATTGAGATGGATGGGGATGGAGCAGCACATTGCGTGAGATGCTTGAACCTGGTCCTCACTGAATCATAAGTCACCTCAATGGAAGTAAGTACTAATCATCGTCCCTAAAAAGGATGATGTGCGAGGGTTGTTGATATTTGAATGTATTCTCTTCGAACGTAATATAGATTTGAAGGGAGTTTGAGTCCTCTGAAATATGGCAACATGGTAGCAACTGTATGATCCAACAAATACAAGGATGGTACCATTGCTTCAGCTCGCAAGGCAACCCAACGCCTTTCATACCACTTGTCAAGATGTGAAAGCACTCTGCGCACAGGGCCGATTGAAAGAGGATCTCGATATTTTGAATGCAATCGCCTACCCAATTGACTTCTCTACCTATGTCTCGCTCTCTTGCAGGGCTGCATTAAGAAGAAATCTATACCACGAGGGAAATTAATCCATGCCCACATCAATGAAACGGGATGCCTTCTGGACAGATTCTTGTTCACAATGTTCGTCAACATGTACGCCTGACGGACGCTCTCAGAGTTTTCGATCAAATGCTTTAGCGAGATGAGTTCGCATGGACCGCCATGATTGGGTTTGTTGAGGAGGCCTTTGCTTTGTTTCGCCGAATGCAGGGACATGAATTTAACCCAATTAGTTCACCTTTACCAGCGTTCTGGCGGCTTGTACCAACCTGGTTATTCTCCAGGATGTCCATGGAGAGATTATCAGACATGGGTATCAGTATGATGCTTTTGTGGGGAGTGCCCTTGTAGACATGTACGCGAAATGTGGGAGCATAGTGAATGCACGCGATGTGTTTGACAATATGTCTGAACCAGGCCTCGTCTCGTGGAATGCCATGATTGCAGGATAGTCACGGAATGGGGTTGTGGAAGAGGCCGTGAAGCTATTTGAGAAGATGCCACGACAAGATATGTTTTCGTGGAATGAGATGATTGCGAGATATGCACAGAATGGGCAAACGGATAAGGCCTTGCAGTTTTTTTGAAGAATGCCTCAACGAGATATGATTTCATGGAATACAATGATTAGTGCGTACGCAGAGTGGTAAGGTTGAGGAAGCTCTGAAACTGTTTGAGGAAATGCCTCGCCAAGATGTGGTGTAGTGGAATGCCAGGATTGCGGCATATGTGCGGAATGGAGAGATTGAGAAAGCACTAGAGCTATTCCTGAAGATGCCTGAGTCAGATACGCCTGAGTCAGATACAGTGTCGTGGAATGCCGTAATTACAGGATATGTGCAGAATAGGCATTTTGATAAGGCTTTTGAGCTCTTTCAGAAAATACTCATACCAGATGTTGTGTCGTGGAATGCGATGATTGCAGGATATGCACAAAATGGGTTGGGAGAGGAAGTCCTGAAGCTTTATCGGCAGATGCAACTTGCAAGTGTGAAGCCGGATTCGAAAACCTTTGCACGTGTCATAAAGGCATGTGCCGACTTGGCAGCTCTGGAAACAGAGTATTGAGATCCATGAAAAGGTAATTAAAGGAGGGCTTCAATTTGATGTCTTAGTGGCAAATGCTCTTGTAGATAACCTCATNCACAAAATGGGTTGGGAGAGGAAGTCCTGAAGCTTTATCGGCAGATGCAACTTGCAAGTGTGAAGCCGGATTCGAAAACCTTTGCACGTGTCCTACAGGCATGTGCCGACTTGGCAGCTCTGGAAACAGAGTATTGAGATCCATGAAAAGGTAATTAAAGGAGGGCTTCAATTTGATGTCTTAGTGGCAAATGCTCTTGTACATATGTATGCAAAATGATAGAGAAGGCACGTGAGCTGTTTGACAAAATGCATTCTCCGAACACCGTCTCTTGGACTGAAATGATTTCAGGATATGCCACGCATGGCTGTGGCGATTAGGCTTTCAAACTCTTTGAACAAATGCGACTGACGGGCATAAGCCTGGACCATGTCACATTCATTTGTGTTTTGTCTGCATGCAGATCTTGTGGACAAGGGCCTGGGATATTTTGATTGCTGAGTCAGTATTATAATTTGAGCCCTGCAATGGAGCACTGTGCTTGCATTATTGACCTACTTGGCCATGCTGGGCGCCTTGATGAGGCAATATAATTTATCAACAAAATGCCGATAAAACCTGATGCTAATGTGTGGGGCTGTCTTCTTGTTGCTTGTAAAGTACATAACAATGTAGAGCTTGGAGAATCTGTGGCAAAACACACCTTTGAGCTGGACTCTGATAATGCTGCACCTTAAACATGTATGCCGCAGCTGGCAGGTGGGATGACATTTAAAAGATACGGAAATTGAGAAAAGAAAGCAGGGTCAAAAAGACACCGGGATGCAGTTGCATTGAGGTCAATAAGTGGGTACACACTACATACCTTTGTCTCAGGAGAAAGATCACACTCACAATGCAGAAAATTTATAAAGAGCTGGAGAGATTGCCTACCCAAATGAAGCTGGCAGGTTGTGTGCAAGACACAAGATTTGTGCTTAACGATGTTGATGATGAAAAGAAGGAACAAATTCTTTTCCACCATAGTGAAAAACTGGCTATTGCATTTGGGCTTATCAACATGTCCCCTCGGATACCTATTCTAGTTATCAAAAACCTTAGAGCATGTGGTGACTGCCACTCTGCCACCAAGTTCATCTCTGAGATCGTTGACCGAGAAATTATTGTGAGAGATATCAACCGTTTCCATCATTTCAAGGAGGGGAAATGCTCCTCTGAGGATTATTGATGTAAAGTTACCTGATATGTTTTTTGTTCCCAATAAAGAGGGTAGGTAAATAACAAGCTTATGTGCACTGTTAGCGTTGCATTTGTAACAAAGGTATTAGATATGATGTTTTTTAATAAAGAGGGATGTATCTTGTCTATGTTTTCTCCCAGATTGGTAGAATCATTGCAAAGTGATTATTGTGGATTTATCAACACCACTCAATTTTCTAATACCAGACCATTTCACTTAATAAAGATATCTACCTTGCTTATTAGCATTTACAAGCCTCCTTAAAGGGATGGAAGAAACTATCCACGTGCCAAAATACACCTTTATGGACCTAGATCCTGTAGTGACCTGCGAATTCCAGCAGGGTGGCAGCTGGCCTGATTTTATCTCACTGGCGATATATCAATTGTCGACTGGAACTGCTACCCTTCTTTCTTCTCGTATCCTCTTTAATGCTCTTTAATGCAATGTACTGGAACCCAAGACTACATGTTTTCAATGCAACGTCTTGAAGTGCAACACGCTCATGGTTTCCTCCTTGCAACCTTGTCCCCTTTGGAAGATTATCCAGGTGTCCTTGCACCTAAGTCACATGGTTCAGGTTCGAATTCGGGTTCGACAACGATTAGGTTCGATTCGGGTTCTAATTTTCCAATAAGGTTCGGATGAGGTTCGGTTTTAGGTTCAGCTATATATATTGAACCCTAATGAAGCCTCATCCCAAACCTCAATAAAATTCTCCTTCAAATTCGGGCACATATTCAAGTTCGTTCAGGTTCGGCATTAGGTTTGGCGAACCTTGAGGTTCGCCGAATTTCGAACCTCAAGCTTTAGGTTCGACGAACCTGTGACTTAGCCTTGCACTATATAGATGAGCTTGGAGCTTTGGACTACAAAGTTTGGACGTCAAACAATTGATTGATCATTGGAGGCTTAAACTAGGTACATGTATCAACGATTCAAATGTAGTTTTCTTTGTAATTATGTGTGTTTTGCCACAATATGCATTCAAATAGACCCAAAAATCATGTTTGCAAAATTCCATGTTTGGTGTTGTAGGAATTTATTATGTATGTCACCTTAGCTTCACATGATTATTGTACGATATGAGTAATATGTTTAGGCCAAGGTGAATTCAACCTTTGGATGCTTCTTGGTGAACCCAACTATCTTTCAACTGCTTCTTCAACAAGATCGGGTCTCTTAACACTGCAACAGGGTTGGAAATGGTGGTTCAACAAGTCAAATAACTTATTTTCTTTTCCCCATAATCTGCTTAGGAGATTCACTGTCCTAAGCAATATTGGAAAATTTTCTTCACCTCCAGAGAAATTTTTGAAACAGAGAGTTCCTTTGGATGAGGACGGATTTATTGCGGCCCTTTTTTGCAAAGTTGGGGTTGAATCATCTAGCAACTCTTTTTAGCCTATCAATAACCAACAACACTAAGACACCTTTTTTTCACTATATTGTTGTTCGATTTCTGTAACTCCATCAAAATTCCCATGCTCGTGCTTAATCTTAGGTGTGTCCTTAACAAAACAATTACTTTTCAACATAGAATTTCCTGAAATTTCTTTGCTGTCCAAAGATAGATTTGGAGGCTCTTTGAGCTTTAATGAAGAAGAATGAGGGATTTTCTCCTTTGGTGGTGTGGCTTGCCTCATTTGTGATTGCTTCTGGTCTATAGCTTCATTAGTTACCTCACATTATCATTGCAGGTTGATGTGGTTTCAGATCAAGCGAGGATCGCCTTATCAGGACATTAATGTTGTTTGCTACTTCCATTTGTCCTCCTCAAACTTTGTTGTCTACATTGATTGGGACTCCTTCCGTGATCACTAATTTGAAATTTCACACTACTTTGCATTGAGGGATTTCAATGCCTATTCTTGGACTAAGCAAGGCCCCATCCACGACCTTGTCCACATTGATTGGGACTCCTTCCGTGATTACTAATTTGAAATTACACGTTACTTTGCATTGGGGGATTTCAATGCCTATTCTTGGACTAAGCAAGTCCCCATCCACGACCTTGCTGAGGATGAGTTGCAATTTTTTGAACTAGATTGATTATGGTTTTGATGGATGCTCAGCTAACATGCTTAACCTTGTTACTGCTTATGGGAGACATCTCTTGGAGTTGGGTGAGTCTAATGGTCGATATATTCCAAATGGGATTTCTTGCTTTCCCAACTCTTGTGGGTTTACTTGTTTCCCTCATAAAGGGAGTGCCAATGTGGTTGACTATATCATGACCTCTTTATCTTTCTATCTTTCATTTCTAGTTTCTTGATCTTTGATTGTCTTCCACTTACAAATAATGCTTATTTGACATTTGCAATCATTGCCCCTCTTATGGCTTCCACACCCCCACCCTCCCCTTCCCCCCTCCCCATTGAAAGGATTTTGGTCTCCAAAAGCTTAGAGGTGTAAAATTTTCAAGCCCTAGGTGATTGCTGTCCTATGTTTCTCTTAATTAAATAAATTAAATCTGAACTTATTTAATTACATAAATAAATATTTTTGAACATGCAACAATTACACATATAGCTGAAAATGAACAACGGAAGCATAAACATTATACACCAATAATTACACCCTCAAATCAGTTTTTCATTTAAATTCCAAGCTTAGAAGGAAGCCTCCACAAGCTGTCAAACTAACAACTGTACGGTATACACAAAAAAATTCATATTTGCACTTACTAAGATAAAATCTACCTGCTGGATAACTAAGAATCTACTTGCCTGATCTGCTGTACAACACTATACAGAGTGTGCTTACGCATGCTTCTCGACCTTGGCTCCTCTCCTGTGCTCTGAATCTGCTCAACTGATCTCTCTCTGATATCTTGAGTCTTCTTGGTGTGCAAAATGTGTGTTCAACCTCTCCTATCTTGTACTATTTATGCTTTGAGAAAGATAACTAATCTCCTCAATCCTAGCAACTAATTTCCCAAATCTTAGTAACTAATTCCCAAATCTTAGCAACTAATCTTCTTAATCCTCGCAACCACCTTATCTCAACATTGAGGTGTACGACTAAGATTAGATCAAATATAACTCACTAATATTCTAGAATCTTTAGAATATTTCATTTAGACTTCTAAGATTTAAGAGATCTAGGGAAATTAAACTTTCACTTTTATTTAATAAGTGAAATTACAAGATGGTATTATTTCCCACTTTTATTAAGTGGTCACTACAAGTTGTCTCGAACCACTTCTCGCACGTTCACACCTAACCTGTGCAAGAAGTTACCGCTTGAGCTATATTTCTCAACAAGAGGAAACCAATCTGGATCAATGTGTGTTCTATATGCTTCTCTGGAACATTGTTCTAACTAACTCCTAGCTATATCTCCAACTTTGTCTCTAGCTCTGGCTCATGGCTCTAGCTACTAGCTCTATTTTTGGCTATGGCTCTAGCTCTGGTTCTTGGATCACTTGTTTCAATAATACAAAATTTTCTTCACTATCTGTTAGCTATGAGCAATCTTTAGATCCAAACTCTTCACTCATAGTTCATTCCCATTTTTAGTGTGCAAGTCTCTTTCATTCTTAGACTTGGAGATGGTCTATCTCAACAACCAATGAAGGCCAAGTCAATTTTTTTCTTTTTTTTTTCTTTTTTTTATTCAGTGAGATCTCAACAACTATGCCATTATGCAACAATTCCACAAGAGGAATTGTGGGCTGCCCTCTTCTGCTAGGATCAATTGCTTCTCGACATTAAAACAATTTTCTGCATCAAACTCTACAATCTTCATCTTTTGTAGTTTGTCAATTAGAATTCCTCCATTCCTCTACTCATCAAGAGACATGTATAACTTTGTTCAAGTAGTTTGTGAGTGCTTCACTCTTGCACTTTCTATCGCCATGATCAAGGAATCAAATGCATGTAATGTATTTTTACATGCCCCTACACGCTAGTCGTAGGAGACTTGGAACATTGGTAAGTTGGTTCATTGGATGGTGAGTCATTCTTCAACCAAATTGCAACGAAAGAAACATTATCCCATGCTCGAGATCCTTCTCTACTCTCTCTTGCTTCCAGCGAACAATTGCTTTCTTCATTGGCGAGGTTGAACTCTTGTGCTACTACAACTCCTTGGATAGCTTTTGCTCCTTGGGTTTGAGATGTAGGAAAATCTTCATCCTCTTTACTCTTCATTCTCCACACTCTTCTCTTGGCTGTGTAGTTCCTAGGGTGAAGCTCTGGATGAAGTCACCAACGCTTCACTTCCCAATGGCCACTCAACTTGCAATGATGGAAGAAGGTCTTCGCACTGTTTAATGGATTGCTTGACATCCCTTTTTTCTCCAAGTTCCTCTGAGTTTGTTGTTGGTTTGGGGAAACCTTCTTGTCATTCCTCCTCTGAAAAACATACTTCTAAGTAGCAACAATTCGCAGCTCTATGGCCTTTCGTTTTGCAATAATGACAAAAAAATGATGTCTTACTTGTTGCATACCTCTTTCTCTTTGTCTTCTTGTTTCAGGTGATCTTCTTGCCACTTATTTTAAGTGTTGGTGGAGGCATAGTCTTTGCACTTTCCTCATCACTTTGCATCTACAATATACCATAAGAATAATGGAGTGGTGGTGTATTTCCACCCTTGTTCGTTGTTTCTCTCTCTTTTAATGAGCATACCAATTCTGCCATGTCTTTCAACTTCAAAAAAGTGGTCTTCATGGTCATGGGATTTTCCCCTTTGCCATCGAAAATTAGGCCTTCGTGCTTGATCCTCAGTATAGCTACAACGGGGCTTAGGATGCCTTGCCTTCTCTTTCCTATCCCTTTTCCATCGTATCCCATATTCCTTAACAATTTCAAACTAATGCCCCTTGTATTAAAATTCACCAAAATACTCTTGAGAAAAGTCTAAGGAAGGTGAGCTTAACGTAGTTGTCTCGGTCATGGAGTTGGCCTCAAAAATGGAAATGGAAGGTGGCTTTGCTTCCTTGGTCTCTTGGACAGTTGCTTATAGCTTTTCCAATGCTTCTTCCTTCTCACCCACTCTAGCTACAACTGAGCCATCATCTGAGTGAGCCTATCCTCCTACAAGCTATCCATCTAAATAACCTTCTCTACCAATTGCACAAGTTGCACTTTGTACTTGTCCCAATCTTCCATAATCGTAGTGAGGGAATCTTAGCATTCATCAAATCACTTCTTTAGAAATGACATTATTTTGTCAGAGGTCTCAAGTTTATTTTCTAGCTTTGCCATCCTTCAGTCAAACATCTAGACCTTCTTCAAGTGCTTAATCTCTTCTTGAAGTTGCACATTGATGGCGTACAAGTCTTCCAACCTTTCTCTCTTTGCTTTATCCAAGTCGAGTCTGTGTTCTCTTCAAAGTTATGACAACTACATCACAACTAAGGATTGAACTGCTCGGATACCATATGATCCATAAATGAGGGACTTATATCTCTCTTGCTTCACCAATACAGATCCTCTGCAGAATTAACTTCTAATCTTTGTTTCTTTGTCTTATGAAGAGATCTATATCATCTAAATGGATACAAGGTCTTTGTTCTTAGTGTAGCCTAAACACAACAACCAATCAACAATGCCAATAATAAACAAGATTCTGAGTGTAAACTTCTTTGTTGTGATCACTAGGAAAGCACACAAGGATTGATTGTGCTTTTTTGCTTCAAGGCTTGAGTTCCTTCATGTTTGTAGTGCTCTATTCTCAAGAACCATTTGAATGAATCCCCCTTTGAATCAGTTTGTGCAAGAAATCTGTTCAAGGGTTCTAAACCAATTGCCTGCATGTGTAATGCGTGGATAGGGATACCTCCTTATTTCTTGGTCCTATAGCTATAGGTGTTAACACCCCACCAAACTTCTTATGCACAAAGTTAAATCCAACAATCCACTTGTTATCAGCAATCTAGCAACAAAGTAGTCAATTACTTCAACCTTAAATCCAAACCGATAGTAAGCAATGAGGAAGAACAAGCTTCAAATTAGACTTTTAATACAATGCAAAACTCACATACATAGGCATTGTCTTCTCAAGTAAAAGGAGTTCCAGGGAAGCTTCACTAGTAAAGGGGATACAATTCATAGAGCCTTCACAGTGGATTGGTATGTATTATTCAATGTCCATCCTCCCACATTTATTTGCTTGAATGTAATAACTAAGTAAACTCCAAAATGCATTGACCAATTAGCCACGTGTTAGTGGAGGTAACAACAATAGCCATATTTCATCACTTCAACTTCCCTACTCAACACATGACCCAAGGCAACCAAGGATTTGCCTAACAACCAATCGTACAACCACCGGGAAATTAGAGGTGGCATTCTTGAGCTGGGCACATCCCATACAACTTGTATGGCAATGCGTGGCCTCAACTTTTAGGTAAATATTGCTTGCAGGCTGAACAAGGATGCATACAACCTCCAATACTTTCCTAGTGCTATGTGGAAGCTGAATTTTGACACCAATGGTCTCAAAGACCGAAGATTTGTTTTTCTATGGAATTAAATTGCCATCCTTCAAATGCATAATTAAAAACTAAACTAAATAATTGCAAAAACTAGTTTCTAATGGCCATTGATCTCATAATACAATAATCAATGGATGCAATTACATAGTTGTTTTCTATCATAGAGTGTCCATTGAAAATGAATTTCAAAGTAAATATAGTGTAATCCAGTGAATTTTTTTCATCACAATCATCAATCCAATTACTGGTAGCATTTTAAACACAAAGAAACACTAATAACTCAAGCATAGTCATTAACAAAGTCACAATGAAATTCCATCACACAAAGACACTAAAGTTCACCTAGGGAAACTTGAAGGAGAAAAAAAAAAACGAGCATTGAATTACATTGATTAATTATTGAATTACATTTGTAGGTACTGATTCTTACGACCATTCTATTATGTTCGGATCCATTTTAGATCACACCTCCCCACTAAGAGGGTTTTGATCTCCAAAATATTAGAGGAAACAAATGTGGATCAATATGCCTTATGTCCGCTTCTCTGGAACATGGCTTTGACTTTGGCTCCTGGATACAAATTTGGCTCTATCTCATGGCTCTGACTACTGTCTCTAGTTTTGTCCATGGATCTGGATTTGTTTCGTAGCTCGCATGTTCCAAAAATATAGAAATCTGCTCGTTGAATCTCAACTCTTAGAAATATTTAGATCCAACCTCTTCACTAAGAGTTCATTCCCATATTCAGTGTGCAAATCTATTGCATTCTCAGACTTGGACATGGGATAACCTAGCAACCAATGAAGGCTAGGTCGAATTTTGGTCTATTTTTTTTCAATGAGATCTTGACAACTATGCCATCATGCAACAATTCCACGAGAGGAAGTGTGGAATTTACCCTTCTATACTAGGATCAATCGCTTCCTAGCATGGAAACAATTCTCTACATCAAACTTCACAATCTTCAAATTTTACATTTTGTCAATTAGAATTCCTCCATTCCTTTGCTCAACAAAAGACATGTATATCGATGTTCAATTAGTGTATGAGTTCTTCACTCTTGCACTTTCTATAACCATGGGAAAGGAATCAGATGCATTGAACCCAATGTGACCCTACATGTTGGTTGTAGGAGACTTTGAACATTGGTAAGCTAGTTCACCAAATGGTGAGTCATTCTTCAACCCGATTGCAATGAAATAAACATCATTGTATGCTTGAGATCCTTATATGCTCTCTCCTACTTCCACCAACCAATTTCTTTCTTCATTGGTGAGGTTGACCTCTTGTTCTACTGCAACTGATCCTAGGATAACTTTTGCTCCTTGTGTTGGAGATGTAGTGATCCGAATTGGATATTTGACACATATTCTATAAGTGTTGTAATAAACATATCCTTCTTTTTTTTGTCTTTTTGCAAAATTTGAAGTGGAAATGAATCATTGTGATGGTTTTGTTTCCAAAGGCATCCCATTAAAACAATGAAGGTTGTAGTGAGGACATCAACAAGGAGATGCAAGGATAATTGGGGAGAATAGTGGCATAAATGAAAGCTCAAAGAAGGAAACCTGCTCGAAGCTTTGTGGACGAAGGAGTCAAGGATCCCGTCCACACTAAGCGAAGGTGTCTTTGAGCTATGTCCATATGCAATTTTGGTGTTGATAGTGAGTAACAATACACATTCTGTGTATAGCTCACCCCTCTTTAATTATTTCCTAAGCCTGATAAAATCTCCAATATATATTGGTTTTCTAGGGTCAAATCTATGTGCCTTTGTGATTTAATGTTGTGAATGAGTGTCACTGTGTTACTGTTTTCGTTTGGGGAAATTTGTTGTCATTTCAAATTCGATTCTACATCGCCTTGCCTTGCTGGTGAATTCCTACTATGCCTAAGTTTCACTCATACAAGTTTGATATATTGGAAGACGTTGATAGTAAGGAAACACCTAAAATTGAGAGATAAAATCACTGTTGCAATTATTGACACACTGAAATATGACTCGATTCATAATGAGACCACATGTTTCTCTTGTTTTGTTAATTTCATAGTGACGAGATGAGAATGATATTCCCTTGCCATAGTTAGTGTCAAAATTTGGATTGGTAGTTTGGTTGAACGTTGTGGAAATCGTATCCTACAGTCCGTTCATTGGTCCTATCACTATTTGTGTGTGCCAATAATTACCTATATAAGTCGTGAAGTCGATCTGCATCAAAATGAGGTGAATTGTTATGGGTAGAGTTGCCTTGATCCTCAACGACTTGGCTATTGACAACGAGATACTAAATAAACCATTGAATACTTTGATTGATTCGGTTTACTTCAATCCATATTTATAAAACAAGCAAACCCATTACAAAGGGTCTCAGTGTTTCTCCCAAAGGATGCGAGCATACTGTATTGTCAATGTGAGAGCTAGGAATATTTACAAGCATGGAAGAAAAGAAAATAAATAAGGCCACTTTGGCCTTGGAACTATGCGAAGAGTAGTGTTTTCCTTAACCAAGTCTGTAAATGAATTGGGTTCGGTTCAATCAGAGAATGAAATACTTGGGACATGTATCATTGTGTTCAATATAGTTTATTTGGTCATCGCTGGAGAATTTTGAATGATTGCATAACATAATCCTAAATGATTTTTTTACTTAAAGAATAGGCATATGTTTGTATTTTACTAAAGGAGTTGTATAAGCACCCATAAAACTATGGAATGCATTCTTTGGGCACACTAATATGAAAAACAAAGTGCATTGTGAATTTGGTAGAATCTTTGAGCCCAAATCTAAACATGGATACCAATTCAAGCTCAATGATCCAAATTAATTATGCAAAGGATCCATGTTGACGAAATGGATTGGCCATAGGCCCACCGTTTATGGATCATGTAGGAAACTCTTCATCCTCTTTCCTCTTCATTATCCACACTCTTCTCTTGGATGTGCAATTTCTAGGGTGAAGTTCTACATGAATTCACCAACACTTTGCTTTGCAATGGCCACTTAACTTGCAGCGGTGGAAATATTTCTTGGTGTTATTTTATGGATTACTTGACATCCTTCTTTTCTATATGTGCCTTTGAGTTTGTTGTTGGTTTGGGGAAACCTTCTTTCCATTCCTCCTCTGATAACAATCTAGCTTGTGGTATGTGGTTTGCTTCGCCTAGCAAGATGCCTCCAGATGGCCTTTCTTCCCGCAAAAGAAACATACTTCTAAGTACTAATATCTGGCATCTCTATGGAATTTCTTCTTGCAACAATGAAAGACAAGATATGTATTATCTACTACATACCTCTTGCTCTTTGTATCCTTTTTTTGGTTGAACTTCTTACCACTTATTCTAAGTGTTGGTGCAAGTTGAGTCTTTTCACTTCCTCATCACTATGATTCTAAAATAAACCACAAAAAGGATGAAGTGGTGGTGTGATACCACTCTCATTAGTTGTTTCTCTTTATTCTGATGAGTAGGCCAATTTTGCTATGTCTTTAACCTTCATAAAAATGGTCTTCATGGTCATGGGATTTTCCCCGCTGCCATCAAAACCTTGGTCTTCATGCTTAACCCTCGGTGCAACTACAATGGGGTTCATTTGATGCCTTGTTTTCTCTTGCATATCCCTTTTCCATCGTATCCCATCCGCCTTAACAATTTCGAACCAATGTCCCTGGTATTCGAATTCACAAAAATTCTCTTGAGAAAACTCTAAGGAAGGTGAGCTTACTAGAGTTGTCTTAGTCATGGTGTTGGCCTCGATAGTGGAAATGGAAAGTGGCTTT
>JASDQU010100412.1:23368-36625 GCA_032191745.1 Picea mariana
TTGTGAAAATAGTTGAAAAAATTATAATAGTAAAATTTATTTAATTTTTTCCATATATTTTTAAATCAAACTTATATTATTGGAAAAATCATAAAGGAACATACCCATTTTATTAAATTTAAGAAAAAAAAGTGTTAAATGTAAGATATCTTGTATAGTGTAGAGTTCAAGTTTTATGATCGAGTAACATATTCAATGTTCATTGTGTGATATTATTTAAATTTTGTTGGTTTTAAAAGTTTTTTAATTAAGTAGCAATCAAGTTATTTATTGATATTCATAGTAAAAACATATTGATATTTTAATGGAATAAATTTTGATTATTTTTTAAATAATATTTATTTAATATTTAGAATTTAAATAAGTTTTTTGAGAAAAAAAAATCATTGTATGATATTTTGAGTGGAAATTGAATATATATTGTGTTAGAAAAAGAGGATAGCATAGTAATAATATAAAATAAATATGAAAATAAAATATAGAAGACACACAATACAATAGAGACACAAATATACGTGGTTCATTCAATATGGGTTACGTTCACCACAGCAATTGTGAATCCTTCCTTTATTATTATCCAACAAATTAAGGGATACAACCTACATCACACTCGTTGTAACTTCCTCTTTTTTCTCTCACAGTCTTCTCTCTCAGAATATAATATTCACACTCATACACCATCGCAATTAAATTCCCTCATACATAAAAGAGGGTTTCTTTCTAGGGTAAAAAACCCTAACATAACTTCTACCATTAGATCTGCAACCTAATGATGGACGATCCAGATTGACTACAAAATTAAAATATTTTACAAGGCAATTTTCCCAGGGGGGGCTCCATAAAGTGTCGTCGCCCCCCTTGGACCCCTTAGCGATAGATGTCGGGGGGGGGGGGAATCCCCCCCGTCACAAACTGGGATCCAAACACAACTAAAACAAGACCTTTGAATCAGGAAGATAATCAGGCTCCACAACCAACACATTGATGACCCCTTTGACTTATATCGTTAGCAACCATTGCCTTTATAAATTGTCAAGCTATAGTCTATCCTTATGACTTTGACTCTTACAATCATCATTATACAGGTCTCTATAAAACAAACAGTTCCAACATCATACCGATGCTAAGACAAAACCATGAGACAAGCATTCTCTAACTTTACATAAACAAAAAATAAAACACGACAAAAAAAATCATTCATTAAAATAGTTGTAAGTGTATTAAATATGTAGGAGTATGGTCCTTAATCTCCAAGCAACCTTCCTCCAACATGAGTGCTTCCTTTGATAACTAATCATCTTTGTGGTTGAATTCTCGGTAGATATGAGCAAAAGACACTTTTCCAAAAATTATAATCCTATCCCAAATAGGCCCCAACTCCAAGTTAGAAATGTTAGTTTTACCATTTTCCCAGTCCATCAAAAGTTTGGAGTTACCAAAGACCTATAGCATGTTATCCTTCTTGTACACTACAACCTTAAGTAGGATCTAGAGGGCATAAATTTTTTCTATGTTGTTTGTGTCCAAACCTGCCCCATACTTTAGTAAAAAGTAATTAGCATTATCTAGATAAAGAATGACCCCAACTCCACAAGTTCCCGGAGTACTTTGGCATGCTCCATTAAAAAATCCCCAAGTCTTAGTGTGATCGATAATCAGCTCTTGAAGGCTTCTTGGAACAATATTCCTTGGTTTCTTCCTTCCTTCCCCATAAGAGACTCTAATGTTATGTGCAAGTCTTCCTAATTGTGTCTCTGTATCTTCAAAAATCAACTTGTTTCTGGTTGACCAAATGCCCCATAACACATACCCATGTAGTGCTCTATGTGAGGAAACATATTTATCTATCATCCAAAATTCCATACATTCTAGTAGATTTAATTTATCCCAATGAATTTGTAATTTGGAACTATTGGAAAATTCCATCCATATAGCTTTGGTGAACTAGCAATAAATGAATACATGTTCCACAGATTCACAATCATTTTTATATAGGCAACACCAATCGGACCCAATCCAATTTCTCTTTTGACCATTACCCCATGTAAGGATCTTATTAGCCAAATAAATCCATAAGAATTATGATTTTTAAAGGACATGCTAACTTTCATACCGACTTGCACCACCATTGGCTCACATCACCCAATCCTTCACTAATTTTGGCTTTATATCCTAACTTGGTAGTAAGCACCCCCGAGGATTTATTCAATGACCATTTTAATTCATTATTTTGGTCATTTAAAACAATAGCACTATGCTTCAGGATATTGGTATAGTTTGTCCATTCTTCAACCAAAAGATCTTCTAGTTCTAATGACTTTGCATTTTTCGAAGACCGAATCCCAACTTTGTGGACCATCAAATTTGTTGCATCCACTAAATATGAAATTCCCTTAACCTGTAAGGAATCTCAAAGAGGTTCAAAAAGCCTATAGTTTCCACTACATCCTATCCAAGGGTCCTTTACAACAATCAAGTTCATTCCTCTCCAAATTTTCCACACAACCCAATGACCAAGAATATCATAATCTTTAACTAGTCCTTTCCAAATGTTGGAAGCCCCTTTAAAATATTTTATCTCTTGTCTTAACCAAACATCCACTTCTTTTTTTTCAAGATACTTTTTCTTCATCACTTTTCCCTGTAGTCCTTTGTTGAACAACATCCTCCATAGAATTTTGGCTGACAATGCTTGGCTAGACACATATAGGTTCCTCAAACCCCATCCACCTAGTTCTTTGGGTCTGGTTATCCTATCCCATTTGACCAATGGGATTCCTTCCTGAGCTCTTCTACCTATCCACATAAAAATGTAGAATTTTTTCCTCATCTAATCCAATATGCCTTTGGGTACATGTGTTATGGATAACCAATAAACCGAAACACTTTCTAGAACATATTTTACCAATACTAGCCTTCCTCCTCGATAAATCCACCTATTACATCAACAGGTAACTATGTCTTCCATTTTCTTTATTAGCCAAATCCAATCATCCTTTTTATAACTGCTAGGTTTTATATGAAAACCTAAATACTTGACACCCACATCTAGGGGATCAATATTCATAGGGAATAGTTTCTCTAGTCTCCTTAGGAAATCATCATTAAGACCATTTTCCGAAATACAATATTTGTTCATATTGATTTCCATCCATGTTGCTTTGCAAAATAAATCTAAGATAGTTTTTAAGTAATTTTGTTCCCTCAAATTTCCTCTACCAAAAAGTAAAATTTCATCTACAAACAACAAGTGGGTTACTTCAATAGACTCTGTAACTTCTATACCGATGAAGAATCCATTTTGATTTGCTTCAGTTATCAGTCTATTGAGCCCTTTCACTACTAGGAGGAACATAATTAACGGTGACAAGGGAATCCATGCCTGAGACCCCTCGATGTCGTGAAGAACCCCAAAGGAGATCCATTTATTAACACTACAAAATTTGCAAATTCCACACACCCCATAATCCAATTAATAGATTGAAGTGGTAATCCTATTTGGAAAAAGAGCCAATCTGAGAAAGAGCCAATTCACTTTTCCATATGCCTTGAAAGATCAATTTTCGTGACTATTGCAGATTGTTTTCTAGTTTTTACTAAATGAAATCCCTCCCGAGTTGTCCTGATGACATCATGAATCTACCTAATGAAAAGAAAGCCAAATTATTCCCCTGAAATGGAATTAGATGGTGCTTGTTTAATTATATTCGCAATGATCTTTGAGATAGTCTTGTAGATAGTATTGCAAAGGAATACCGATCTGAAGTCATCAAAGGTGGAAGGGGCATTCTTTTTCAAAATAAGTGTTATAAAGGTGGCATTTATAGCCTTCAACATCTTTCCAGATATTGCACTTTCATCAATCACCCCAAGCAATTCATCCTCTAAGAATTCATAGAATCCTTAGAAGAATTCCATTGTACAATCATCAGGCCTGTACTTTTGTCCTTCTTAAAATTCCCCAGAACAACTTTGAATTCTTCCTTTGTTACCTTTGACTCCATAATTTCATTCATCTCATGATTAAATAATCTAGGAAATAGTTTGGCTACTTTCACAATATCCCCTATATTAGCTACATCAATCTCCTTAAAAAAAGATTGGAAATGTTGTATACCTGCATGTGCAAGGTCCTTGAAGGATGAGACCTGTGAATCATCTGGACCTTTTAGCTCCCAAATAAGGTTAAAGTTCCTTCTGTAGGAAGCATATTTTTGAAAAAAATCATATCTTTGTCTCCCTCAACCAACCAAATAGCACATATTTTAAGCCTCCACTCAGTTTCTTCCAGCTTTGAAAGGACTTTCTTTTTACCTTCAAGTTCTTTTAACCATTCACCCTCCTCGTCATTTATAATCCCACTGATATTTTGGTAAAACATATCATGTATCGTAGTCTCCACATCCTTCAATTATTTTTTATATTCTTTTGCTTTTTCCTTTACCCATTTTGCAACCACCTTCTTAACCTGAATCAAGTTGTTTGAGAACTGAATCATGGAATACTCGCGAGAGGATGCTTCATAATTTATCTAGTTTCTCAAAATCAGATCTCTGAAGCTTTCCTCCAAGATACAAGAGTGATTAAAATTAAATGGAAAAAAAGAATTTTGTTTCTCCACCTCAAATTGCAATATGATAGGTAGATGGTCTAAGTGCCCACTAGAACCTACCCATTATTTGTATCTACATATTTCCTCAAGAGTCTTCTTGGAAACAAGAAAGTGATCTAATCTTTTTGAAACATTGGCCCTCCCTCTTCTAGAATTTCGCCAAGTTGGAACCACCTTAATTGGTTCAACATCTACCAATCTTGAGTCTTCAAAGAAATGAGGGAAAAATCTTGCCAGTGGATCTGATCTAGCCACCTCACCCTAGTATTCTCTCGAATTCAGGGTTAGGTTTAAGTCACCGCCTACAATCATGTTATCCCCACTCGATGTCTGTTGTTATTTTAAAATATTCTAGAAATGTAACCTATTATTATACAGAGCATACACGTTCACAAGTTTGAACCACTTTTCTACACCCTTGGCCCTTCCTTTAATCATGTTGTCTTAAATAAGACAAACATAATTAGTAGCCTCTTCCATCTAGTTACTAGACCATTAGAGAATCCATGTCCATCCATAGCATGGAAATTCCACTCCTTCAAGATAGAGGAAAGAAACTCAATCGCTTTTTTCCTCTCACACATCATCTCTTGGAACATAATCACATAAGGCCTATACACAAAAATAAATATTTTGAGGGATAAACTATTTAGGGCACCCCCTAACCCTCTAATGTTGAAGGACAAAAAGATCACGATGGAGAAACTTTCATGGGGTTGTTTTCTCTAAGTGCCCCTTATATAGTCAATTGTTTTCCTTCCTTTACTTCCTTTGAGGCCTTCAATTTTTCTTTTGAGATATATGATTTTATCCCCATTGGATCTCGCTTAGAGTGCATCAAACATAAACCACACTTGATCCCTCCTCCTTCGTCTTCCAAGTTGGATTTCCTAGGGCACAAATGATATGAGGATGAAATAAGTTGATTTTTCAAGGTATTTGCAACCTTCTCAACCTTATTAGGTGCCCCTCCTTCATATAATTTCAGATATGCACCTTGCTCCACGTTCAAAACTAACAATTCTCCAACTTCCATTAATGAAATACCACCAAGTACTGAAACTAATTGCAATTCCCCCTCTTGAATTTCTCCTTTAGGTTATAGGGACTCTTCATTAAAAATAGACTAAGGTTGTGAATTTGAAGAAAAAGAGTCATTACCTTTATATGCACTAGCTGAAGAAGACTCCTTGTGGGAATCCTCTTTTTCAGTTGAGAAGTCTTGTCTCTGATTAGGGGGAGACATGTCAACATCAACCTCCTAAGAGGGTGACATTATTCCTTTTTCTACCTTCCAATCCAATGGAGTCTGATCATCTGAGACATCTAATTTTCTAATCCACTACTTCTTCTTAGGCTGCCATTGAGGCCTTTGGACACCACACTCTCTCCATAAATGGCCTACCTCGTGGAACTTTGAGCAATGAAATGGCACTTTCTAGTAGTCCAATGATTGAAGTAGCGCTGAGTCCCCCCTAATAATTTCAATTTATTTTAGCATCCCATCACTAATATTAACTTCAACAAGCTCCTTTGTCATTCATTTATCGAAGGAGTCCCAAAGATTCTCCTCAATTGCAATGAAATGAATGATATTACCTACAATCAGTCGTAAAACTACTTCATTCTAGAATTCCCATGACAACATAGGAAGAAGTACCCAAATATATTGGGTATTCATTAGTCCACGAGGGGGATCAAACCCTAGCTTCCAATGTTGTAGGACGATACTTGAAGGCCTCCACAACCAGTCATGTTTGAGGATTATAGTAGTGTCCTTTGTTGTTTTGAATTCAAAGCATATCTACCCTCTAACTAGGAGGTGATACTGGGGGGTATATCCTAGAAATTTGTGCCAACCTACTTCAAACCAAAATTTTAAAGAGTCTCCTTTTACCAATTTGACAATAAACCTACCCACTTGGGTCTAGTTCATTAGGCCTTCAACCCTATCTATACCTACATCAAGTCCGAGCACCAATTTCACCTTGTCCTTTCTACATTTAATACATTTTTTTCTTTCCTAAGTCTCAAAGCATCCTCAACTAACTTTAGTTATGAGATGCATGCATTAGGATCCAACCTTAGCTCTTTCCCCGATAACACCTCTCTCGACCCTTCCATAGTTTGGAAAAATTTAAGGACATTAAAATCCACCTTATGTTCCATCCATGGAATCACAAATCTCAGAGGCTCCATCACCTGCAGTACATCAATATTTGTCTCATCACCTTTATGGTCATATTAAAGTGACCCAATCTCATGATATATATCATTGATTGAGGGAATGTCTGGCTTGGCCCTTGGCTCACCATCTGGTGCTATATGTCCATGAATATGAGGTGTAACTCGAGAGGCTTGAACCTCCTTAAATTCTTGCACATATCTCTATATTTTAACCAACTCATCATGCATTTGAAATATAGATGATCAATTGGGTGAGTCATCCTCCCCATAGTCCACTGTGTTTAGACTGTGATCCATGGCCTTGAAAATAAACTAGGCTAGGACTCTACGATTAAGATACCTATAAATTAAACCCTACGTAATCCCTAGGATGACCCATCTCCTTCATCAAGCCTCCCCATCAACAAGATCCCACTACATAGATTGAACTCACTATAGTGGCGAAGAATTGGGCTGGATCGTGGCTCACGATCTAAGAAATGAAGAGTTATTTAAAAAAATTCTGGTATCCAAGGGAACCTCTGAGTCCAGCTTCAAGTGTTGCAATTAATTTTTGAATTCAATCTAATTCCCTTACAAGAATTTGATAATTCTTCACATAACAATATATTCACACATAAGTCGAAACCCTAGCTCATCGTTGTATCGAGAGAGATTTGTTGTTTATTCAATTAGCTTCAAGAGGTATGGTTCAACAGTGTGCTACCACTTCAGTGGGAAGGCTTTGGTCATAAGAAACCATTCAAATCATTGCAAAAGTGACTTAACCAATACGAGATCCAACAACTACAACAAAGGATTTATCGTGAAAAACTCTCTTTCCCATAGATCATTAAGAAAAAACCATAACTTCTATGTAGTAAATCCTTCTTTGAACAAAGCGGACCAAATTTTTCGGAGCAATCACAAGCTAGGGTTTTGGACAGTTGCTACCATAGCAGAGGATAGCATGATCACCAAAGGGGGGGGGGGGNGGGTGCCCCCTCATACAAACAGGTAGTGGTAGACAGAGGGAAAGAGCCAAGGGGCGAATTTTTCAAGGCTCCAATGACAGGCACCTCGAGATCTAACCCAGAAAAAGGTTAGAAAAGGAACCAGGGCAAAAGTGAATGCATTGAAGAGGAAGCCAGAGAAACCCAAAATGAGATGCAAGACACAGTGAAGACCAATCGGGCAGAAGGGCACAACCCGTGCAAACCCAAAACAACAATGATACCCAAGGTGATACTGGAGGATCCGCATACGCAACTCTACAAGGATCAAATGAAGGTGCATGCGTTAATCTGCAAGTTTGTGGGCTTGTGGCCCACCAAAAGAATGTTGTGCAACTGGATCAAATACCACTGGAAGCCAAATGGGGAAGTGGAGCTCCATCTGGGCTTGAAAGGTTTCTTCACAACAATCTTCACAAACTTGGAGGACAGAGATAGAGTCTTTGAAGGAGGGTCATACTTCCATGCATCAGCAGGGCTATACATGCAGCCATGGAAGGAAAATTTCTCCCCAGAAAAATAGACCTTCAAAAAGGTGTCGGTCTGGCTGAGATTCTATTCCCTACCTTTAGACTACTGGTTACCCTGTACTTTTGAAGCAATAGGAAAATAAACTGGGGAAATATATAAATATCGCAGAAGCCACCCTGAAAGGGAGATACACATCTTACGCAAGAATATGTATAGAGATGGATGTGTCGGGAGCACTCCCAGAAGCCATAAGCCTCGAATTCAGGGATGAGGAATGGATCCAAAACATAGATTATGAACAGATCCCCTTCCGATGTAGAAGGTTCCATGAACATGGTCACTTGATCAGGGAATGCTCTCTTAATAAAAAAAAGGAAACGAAAACCCCAAACCACAACAGGATGAGGATGGGTTTGTAAAACCAAACCCCAGAAGTAGAGCCAACAAAAAGCAGAGAAAATCCCAAGCAGGAAATAACCCAGAGGTCCGGAATAAACCAGAAGGACAGGATAAAACCAATAAAGGGGCAGAAGCCAATAAGGATACGGAAAAAGATTAGGAGGTCAGAGAATAGACACCAAACGAGCCCACTAACTAACCAAATAACCAGAAGGAACAGGGAAGCTGTGCAACCCTGATGGAAGGAGAAATTAGAGACAACAACACCCCCATGCAAGAAGCAAGGGGAGAGGCAGAAATGACACCAAGAAAAGTAGGCACAAAAGATCTGGAACTCAGAGACCTTGTGGAAAGGGAAGGGATAGATCTCACAAACATACTAGAGCAATGGAAAAGACAGGGAGTAGACAGTGTACCAACAGAACAACTTGACCGCATCCAGTACCTGTTCCTCTTAAGGGAAGAAGCCAAAGCTAGAGGCCTAAAGCGTACACATGGGGAGATTGGACACCTAGGAGTCAAATCCGACGAGGGACAACCACATCTCTCACCCAAGTAGACGCGAAGGAAAAAAGGCAGGAAATCAAATAGTGTATCCCTACAGGAGCTAGGAGTGCTACTGATAAACTCGGGTAAGATCAAGAAATTCTTCCCCAACTCCCCCCCGCATGTTTAAATGAAGGTTATAACTTGGAATATAAGAGGCCTAAAAATCCCAAGAAAGCAACGAATTCTTAGAAATAGACTAAAACAGGAACAACCAGATCTCTGTTTTATTTAAGAGACCAAGTGTAATACAGACAGAATGGAAACAATCAGTCAACAACATTGGCACAAGTACAATATGGTGTCCACCAGATGGCAAGAGGTATCCTCACCCTGTGGAACCCAAAAGTACTAAGCCTAATAGCATCCAAAGCGACAAGGCATACTCTTACGGTCCACATGCAACTCATTGGGAACACAGAGGTGGTATTATGCACTAATGTGTATGGACCCCAGGTGTCAGAGGATAGGAGAGGAATGCTAAGAGACCTAGAAGATCTTAAAAATCGAGCTAACAACCTCCAATGTATCCTATCCAGGGATTTCAACATCATCACGTCACTTGTGGAGAAAAAAGGAGGTACAAGAAGATTGGATAGAGATGCGAAGGAGTTCTCAAATTCATAGACACAGCGGAGATGGTAGATCTGAAAACCAATAATGGCCAGTTCATCTGGAACAATAAGCGAATGAGCAAGCATCAGGTAGCAAAAAGACTTGAAAGATTCCTAGTGTCAGAGTCAATCATTATGCAAGGGCTAACCTTAGACTGCAACATCCTTCCATGGGGGGGATCTGATCACTGACCAGTGCAACTAGAAGCAAGCTTCCAGACAACACCAAAGAACAGACCTTTTAGATTTGATAAATTCTAAATTGAACACCTGACTTTCAAGGAACGAATCAAACAGTGGTGGCCTGAGGAGCAACCAGAGCAAGGGACAAGGATGTTAAAACTCTATAAGAAACTAAAACATATCAAATATAGGCTCAAGGAGTGGAACAAGGACACTTTTGGGAATATAAACCAAGAGAAGAACAACATTGAAGAAAAAATGAAAAAACTTCGGGAAACCTGCATTTCGGAGGGCTACAATGAGGAGTGGAAAAAGGAAGAGATCCAGATGACCCAGGAATGGGAAGAGCATTGCCAACAAGAAGAAAATCTCTGGCAAAAAAAGTCTCGGATCAGATGGCTAAAGGAAGGAGAACAGAACACCAAGTTTTTTCATAGAACGACCATGGTCAGAAGAGACCATAACAAAATCCTGAAGATTAGGGACCAGGATGGAATAGAGAGAGAATCACATAAGGACATCGAAACAACTCTAGTAAACCACTTCCACGGGATAGCCCAGGAACCTAACCAAGATAGAACAAAGGCCATACAAAAGATAATCCATCATATCCCTCGCCTGGTAACAGAAGAACAAAATAACAACATGAACAAGCCCATTGTGGAGGAGGAAATAGACCAAGCACTCCAGGAAATGCCCAATGGAAAATCCCTAGGCCCAGATGGTTTCACAGTGGAATTCTTCAAAGCCTACTGGGAAGTCGTCAAAAATGACATATACAGGGTAGTGGAAGACTCTAGAAGGTTAGCCTCCATTTTAAAAACACTAAATGCTACAATGATTACACTTATCCCCAAAGAAAATGAAGCCAAAACCCCCGATCATTACAGACCTATAGCGCTGTGCAATGTGGTGTATAAGATAATTTCCAAGGTTATAACAAATAGATTGAAACCACTCCTACCCACATTGGTCTCACAAGAATAGGAAGGTTTCGTAGAAGGAAGGAAAATAATGGACAATATCATCCATGCCCACGAACTTATCCACACCCTGAAGCTTCAGAAAAAGAGGGGGAATGATAATACAACTGGACCTAGCAAAATCTTATGACAAAATCAGCTGGCACTATATGGTCAAGACCCCAGAATCCTTCGGCTTCACCTAGCACTGGATCAAGTGGATAGTCAACCTAATATCCACAACATGCTTCTCGCTACTAGTCAATGGAGCCCCTGCCAAACCTTTTTGGCCCATAAGAGGCATCAGATAGGGAGACCCGCTGTCCCCCTTCCTCTTCATCCTAATGATGGAAGGCCTCAATCGAAGCATAAAAAGTGCAACCACAACAGGGGAAATAAAAGGTATCAAACCCTATGATAATTTCCTAACTTCTACACACCAACAGTTCATGGATGACACCTTACTTCATGGCATACCCACGATCAAGGAAACGAAAGCCTACAAACAAATCTTAGATGATTTTGGGGAAGCCTCGGGGGCAGAGATAAACTAGTCCAAATCTATGATCTTCTTCTTTAATACCAACCCCGCAATCCAAAAGAATTTGTCCAACATCTTGTGCTTTGAGCACAAAGAACTTCCAACCAAGTACTTGGGCATCCCCCTGACAAACAAAGCTTACAAGCAGTCAACTTGGGAAGGAATAGTCAACAAGCTACAAGACCGGGTAAAAAATTAGACGTACAGATCCCTCAACCTAGCCAGAAGACTTATCCTAACCAAGTCGGTATTGCAAGCTATCCCAACCTTTATGATGTCAGTTTTCCCAACCCCCAAGGGGATTCTACAAAAAATAAGAACCATACAAAGGGACTTCCTGTGGCGAGGAGTGGAAACAAGGAAAAAATGGGCACTGGTGGCTTGGGAGAAGGTTTGTAAACCAAAAAGCAAAGGAGGCCTGGGGTTACACGACCCGCAAGTAACCAATGACGCCTATGGGGCAAAACTCTGGTGGCGTTGGGTCAAAGAAACTACCATGCCATGGGTCAACCTGTGGAAGGAAAAGTATGCCCCGGACATTTGCGATCAGGACAAAATCCGCTTCAGAGGCACTAGGGAAGGTTCCGCCATCTGGAACCTAGCCTGGCGCAACAAGGCCTGGATCCAAACACACATCTTTTGGGAAATAAGAAATGGAAAAACCGCCCGATTCTGGGAGGATGCCTGGCAACAGGAACCTAGAATGGAAAAACTGGGTTGAGAGGAACTCCATCAGGAGATGATGGTGCAAGGAAAAACCAAAGCCTACCACTACTGGAAACAAGAAACAGATCGTAACAAATGGAGAATTCGGAACACTCTCACCCCACAAACTAGAGACCAGACTGCAATAGAAGTAAAAGAGGTGGAGGAGGAATTGGGGAGATGAAAAATTGCAGTCACGAACAAAAATGACCAGCTGAGATGGGGGCACAAAGCCGACAGGGAATTCAATCTTAAAGAAGTCTGCCACTATATAGCAGACCAGGACCAAGAAGATTCGACGCACCAATGGGATAAGCTTTGGAACATTCCCCATTGGCCAAAAATAAAAATCTTCCAGTGGCTAATACTACACAACCGAATCCTAACTTGGGAAAACCTAAGGAAGAGAGGATTCATAAGCCCTTCAAGGTGTCACATATGTGAAGAAAAGGAGGAAACAATGAACCATCTCCTAGATGAATGTCCCTACACAGTAGAAGTCTGGGATTGGGCGACAGGCATCTTCTGATAGTCTAATAGGATCAGAGGTAATATATCCACAACTCTAAACATCTGGAAGGAAAACTATAGAGAAAACAAAGAGGTGAATCTCTGTTGGACCCTCATTCCCGGCATGATCATTTGGGCAATATGGAAGGAACGAAACTGATGCATCTTCAGGAACCAAATATGGACGGCAGGAAAGATCAAGGAAACAATAATCTCCATGACAAGAGAAATGGTACATAGATGCAACTTCCAAATAGAAGGAGCACAACTCACAGACCGGGATCTCTGAATTCTAGAGGCTTTTCAACTGAAAGAAGGATGCAACCCTAATCAAGTAAGACGGTTTCCACAACTACAAGTAGGTGAGCACAACTAGAAACCGCCACCAGAGGGATCCCTCAAGTTGAATTTCGACGGGGCATCGAAAGGTAACCCAGGACAGACATGTACAGGGGGAGTAATCAGGGACAGTCAAGGAAAAATTATCCGGTTGTACACTGGGAGTCTGGGGAACTCAACCAACAACGCCGTAGAA
>JASDQU010100412.1:36773-50334 GCA_032191745.1 Picea mariana
CTCACACATCATCTCTTGGAACATAATCACATAAGGCCTATACACAAAAATAAATATTTTGAGGGATAAACTATTTAGGGCACCCCCTAACCCTCTAATGTTGAAGGACAAAAAGATCACGATGGAGCAACTTTCATGGGGTTGTTTTCTTTAAGTGCCCCTTATATAGTCAATTGTTTTCCTTCCTTTACTTCCTTTGAGGCCTTCAATTTTTCTTTTGAGATATATGATTTTATCCCCATTGGATCTCGCTTAGAGTGCATCAAACATAAACCACACTCGATCCCTCCTCCTTCATCTTCCAAGTTGGATTTCCTAGGGCACAAATGATATGAGGATGAAATAAGTTGATTTTGCAAGGTATCTGCAACCTTCTCAACCTTATCAAGTGCCCCTCCTTCATATAATTTCAAATATGCACCTTGCTCCACGTTCAAAGCTAACAATTCTCCAACTTCCATTAATGAAATACCACCAGGTACTGAAACTACTTGTGGTTCCCCCTCTTGAATTTCTCCTTTAGCTTATAGGGACTCTTCATTAAAAATAGACTAAGGTTGTGAATTTGAAGAAAAAGAGTCATTACCTTTATACGCACCAGCTAAAGAAGACTGCTTGTGGGAATCCTCCTTTTCAATTGAGAAGTCTTGTCTCTGATTAGGGGGAGACATGCCAACATCAACCCCCTAAGAGGGTGACATTATTCCTTTTTCTACCTCCCAATCCAATGGAGTCTCATCATCTAAGACATCTAATTTTCTAATCCACTACTTCTTCTTAGGCTTCCATTAAGGCCTTTGGACACCACACTCTCTCCATAAATGGCCTACCTCGTGGAACTTTGAGCAATGAAATGGCACTTTCTAGTAGTCCAATGATTGAAGTAGCACTGAGTCCCCCCTAACAATTTCAATTTATTTTAGCATCCCATCACTAATATTAACTTCAACAAGCTCCTTTGTCATTCATTTATCGAAGGAGTCCCAAAGATTCTCTTCAATTGCAATGAAATGACTGATATTACCTACAATCAGTCATAAAACTACTTCATTCTAGAATTCCCATGAAAACATAGGAAGAAGTACCCAAATATATTGGATATTCATTAGTCCACGAAGGGGATCAAACCCTAGCTTCCAATGTTGTAGGACGATACTTGAGGGCCTCCACAACCAGTCATGGTTGAGGATTATAGTAGTGTCATTTGTTGTTTTTAATTCAAAGCATATCTACCTTCTAACTAGGAGGTGATACTGGGGGGTATATCCTAGAATTTTGTGCCAACCTACTTCAAACCAAAATTTTAAAGAGTCTCCTTTTACCATTTTGACAATAAACCTACCCACTTGGGCCTAGTTCATTAGGCCTTCAACCCTATCTATACCTACATCAAGTCCGAGCACCAATTCCACCTTGTCCTTTCTACATTTAATACATTTTTTTCTTTCGTAAGTCTCGAAGAATCCTCAACTAACTTTAGCTATGAGATGCATGCATTAAGATCCAACCTTAGCTCTTTCCCTGATAACACCTCTCTCGACCCTTCCATAGTTTGGGCAAATTTAAGGACATTAAAATCCACCTTATGTTCCATCCATGGAATCAAAAATCTCAGAGGCTCCATTGCCTGCAGTACATCAATATTTGTCTCATCGCCTTTATGGTCATATTAAAGTTACCTAATCTCATGATATATATCATTGATCGAGGGAATGTCTGGCCTGGCTCTTGGCTCACCATCTGGTGCTATATGTCCATGAATATGAGGTGTAACTCGAGAGGCCTGAACCTCCTTAAATGCTTGCACATATCTCCATATTTTAACCAACTCATCATGCATTTGAAATATAGATGATCAATTGGGTGAGTCATCCTCCCCATAGTCCATTGTGTTTAGACTGTGATCCATGGCCTTGAAAATAAACTAGGCTAGGACTCTACGGTTAAGAGACCTATAGATTAAACCCTACGTAATCCCTAGGATGACCCATCTCTTTCATCAAGCCTCCCCATCAACAATATCCCACTACACAGATTGAACTCACTATAGTGGCGAAGAATTGGGCTGGATCGTGGCTCATGATCCAAGAAATGAAGAGTTATTTAAAATTTTTCTGGTATCCAAGGGAACCTCTGAATCCAGCTTCAAGTGTTGCAATTAATTTTTGAATTCAATCTAATTCCCTTACAAGAATTTGATAATTCTTCACATAAAAATATATTCACACATAAGCCGAAACCCTAGCTCATCCTTGTATCGAGAGAGATTTGTTGTTAATTCAATTAGCTTCAAGATGTATGGTTCAACAGTGTGCTGCCACTTTAGTGGGAAGGATTTGGTCATAAGAAACCATTCAAATCATTGCAAAAGTGACTTAACCAATACGAGATCCAATAGCTACAACAAAAGATTTATCGTGAAAAACTCTCTCTCCCATAGCTCATTAAGAAAAAACCATAACTTCTATGTAGTAAATCCTTCTTTGAACAAAGTGGACCGAATTTTTCGGAGCAACCGCAAGCTAGGGTTTTGGACAGTCGCGGCCATAGCAGAGGACAACATGATCACCAAAGGGGGGGGTAAGGGTACCCCCTCATACAAACAGGTAGTGGTAGACAGAGGGAAAGAGCCAAGGGGCGAATTTTTCAAGGCTCCAATGATAGGCACCTCGGGATCTGGCCCAGAAAAAGGTCAAGAAAGGAACCAGGGCAAAAGCGAATGCATGGAAGAGGAAGCCAGAGAAACCCAGAATGAGACGCAAGATACAGTGAAGACCAACCGGGCAGAAGGGTGCAACCCACGCAAACCCAAAACAAAAATGAAACCAAAGGTGATACTGGAGGATCCACAGACGCAACTCTACAGGGATTAGATGAAGGTGCATGCGCTAATCTGCAAGTTTATGGGCTTGTGGCCCACCGAAAGAACGTTGCGCAACTGGATCAAATATCACTGGAAGCCAAATGGGGAAGTGGAGCTCCATCTGGGATCGAAAGGTTTCTTCACAATAGTCTTCATAAACCTAGAGGACAAAGATAGAGTCTTTGAAGGAGGTCCATACTTCCATGCATCAGCAGGGTTGTACATGTAGCCATGGAAGGAAAATTTCTCCCCAGAAAAATATACCTTCAAAAAGGTGTCAGTCTAGCTAAGATTCTATTCCCTACCTTTAGACTATTGGTTACCCTCTACTTTTGAAGCAATAGGAAATAAACTGGGGAAATATATAAAGACTGTAGAAGCCACCCTGAAAGGGAGATACACATCTTACGCAAGAATATGTATAGAGATGGATGTGTCGGGAGCACTCCCAGAAGCCATAAGCCTCGAATTCAGGGATGAGGAATGGATCCAAAACATCGATTATGAACAAATCCCCTTTCGATGTAGAAGGTGCCATGAACATGGTCACCTGATCAAGGAATGCCCTCTTAATAAAAAACAGGAAACGGAAAACCCCAAACCACAGCAGGATGAGGATGGGTTTGTAAAACCAAACCCTAAAAGCAGAGCCAACAAAAAGCAGAGCAATTCCCAAGCAGGAAATAACCCAGACGTCCGGAATAAACCAGAAGGACAGGATAAAACCAATAAAGGGGCATAATCCGATAAGGACACGACAAAAGCTCAGGAGGTCAGAGAACAGACACCAAACGATCCCACCGACTGACCAAATAACCAGAAGGAACAGGGAAGTTGCGCAACCCCGATGGAAGGAGAAATTAGAGACGACAACACCCCCATGCAAGAAGTAGAGGGAGAGGCGGAAATGACACCAAGAAAAGTAGGCACAGAAGATCTGGGACTCAGAGACCTTGTGGAAAGGGAAGGGATAGATCTCACAAACATACTGGAGCAATGGAAAAGACAGGGAGTAGACAGTGTACCAACAGAGCAACTTGACCGCATTTAGTACCTGTTCCTCCTAAGGGAGGAAGCCAAAGCTAGAGGCCTAAAGTGTACACACGGGGAGATTGGACACCTAGGATTCAAAGCCGGCGAGGGACAACCACAACTCTCACCCAAGCAGACGCGAAGGAAAAAAGGTAGGAAATCAAATAGTGTAGCCCTACAGGAGCTCGAAGCGCTACTGATAAACTCGGGTAAGATCAAGAAACTCTTCCCCAACTCCCCCTCGCATGTTTAAATGAAGGTTATAACTTGGAATATAAGAGGCCTAAAAAGCCCAAGAAAGCAATGAATTCTTAGAAATAGACTAAAATAGGAACAACCAGATCTCTATTTTATTCAAGAGACCAAGTGTAATACAGACATAATGGAAACAATCAGTCAACAACATTGGCGCAAGTACAAGATGGTGGCTATAAGAGGCCACTAGATGGAAAGAGGTATCCTCACCCTGTGGAACCCACAAGTACTAAGCCTAATAGCAGCCGAAGCGACAAGGCATACCCTTACGGACTGCATGCAACTCATTGGGAACACAGAGGTGATATTATGCACTAATGTGTATGGACCCCAGGTGTCAGAGGATAGGAGAGGGATGCTAAGAGACCTAGAAGATCTTAAAAGCCGAGCCAACAACCTCCAATGGATCCTAGCCAGGGATTTCAACATCATCACGTCACTTGCGAAGAAAAAAGTAGGTACAAGAAGATTGGATAGAGATGTGAAGGAGTTCTCAAAATTCATAGACACAACGGAGATGGTAGATCTAAAAACCAATAATGGCCCGTTCATTTGGAACAATAAGTGAATGAGCCAGCATCAGGTAGCAACAAGACTCAACAGATTCCTAGTGTCAGATTCAATCATTATGCAGTGACTAACCTTAGACTGCAACATCCTTCCATGGGGGGGATCTGATCATTGGCCAGTGCAACTAGAAGCAGGCTTCCAGACCACACCAAAGAACAGACCTTTCAGATTTGAGAAATTCTGGATTGAACACCTGACTTTCAAGGAACGAATCAAACAGTGGTGGCGTGAGGAGCAACCAGAGTAAGGGACAAGGATGTTCAAACTCTATACGAAACTAAAACATATCATATATAGGCTCAAGGAGTGGAACAAGGACACTTTTGGGAATATAAACCAAGAGAAGAACAACATTGAAGAAAAAATGAAAAAACTCCAGGAAACCTGCATTTCGGAGGGATACAATGAGGAGTGGAAAAAGGAAGAGATCCAGATGACCCAGGAGTGGGAAGAGTGTTGCCAGCAAGAAGAAAATCTCTGGAGACAAAAGCCTTGGATCAGATGGCTAAAGGAAGGAGAATGGAACACCAAGTTTTTTCATAGAACAACCATGGTCAGAAGAGCCCATAACAAAATCCTGAAGATTAGGGACCAGGATGGAATAGAGAGAGAATCACATAAGGACATCGAAACAACTCTGGTAAACCACTTCCACGGGATAGCCCAGGAACCTAACCAAGATAGAACAGAGGCCATACAAAAGATAATCCAACATATCCATCGCCTGGTAACAGAAGAACAAAATAACAACCTAAACAAGCCCATTGCGGAGGAGGAAATAGACCAAGCACTCCAGGAAATGCCCAATGGAAAATCCCCAGGCCTAGATGGTTTCACAATGGAGTTCTTCAAAGCCTGCTGGGAAGTCGTCAAACATGATGTATATAGGGTAGTGGAAGACTCTAGAAGGTCAGAATCCATTTTAAAAGCACTAAATTCTACAATGATTACACTTATCCCCAAAGAAAATGAAGCCAAAACCCCTGATCGTTACAGACCTATAGCACTGTGTAATGTGGTGTATAAGATAATTTCCAAAGTTATAACAAATAGATTGAAACCACTCCTACCCACACTGGTCTCACAAGAATAGGCAGGTTCCGTGGAAGGAAGGAAAATAATGGACAATATCATCCATGCCCACGAACTTATCCACACCCTGAAGCTTCAGAAAAGAGGGGGAATGATAATACAACTGGACGTAGCAAAATCTTATGACAAAATCAACTGGCACTATATGGTCAAGACCCTGGAAGCCTTCGGCTTCACCTAGCACTCGATCAGGTGGATAGTCAACCTAGTATCCACAACAAGCTTCTCGCTACTAGTGAATGGAGCCCCTGCCAAACCTTTCTGGCGCACAAGAGGCATCAGACAGGGAGACCCGCTGTCCCCCTTCCTATTCATCCTAATGATGGAAGGCCTCAATCGAAGCATAAAAAGCGCAACCGCAACAAGGGAAATAAAAGGTATCAAACCCTACGAGAATTTCCTGACTTCTACACACCAACAGTTCGTGGATGACACCATACTTCATGGCATACCCATGGTCAAGGAAGTGAAATCCTACAAACGAATCTTAGATGAGTTTGGGGAAGCCTCGGGGGCAGAGATAAACCAGTCCAAATCTATGATCTTCTTCTTTCATACCAACCCCGCAATCCAAAGGAATTTGGCCAACATCTTGGACTTTGAGCGCAAAGAACTTCCAATCAAGTACTTAGGCATCCCCCTGACAGACAAAGCTTACAAGCAGTCAACCTGGGAAGGAATAGTCAACAAGCTACAAGACTGGGTAAAAAATTGGACGTACAGATCCCTCAACCTAGCCAGAAGACTTATCCTAACCAAGTCGGTATTGCAAGTTATCCCAACCTTTATGATGTCAGTTTTCCCAACCCCCAAGGGGATTCTACAAAAAATAAGAACCATACAAAGGGACTTCCTGTGGCGAGGAGTGGAAACAAAGAAAAAATGAGCACTGGTGGCTTGGGAGAAGGTTTTTAAACCAAAAAGCAAAGGAGGCCTAGGGTTACATGACCCGCAAGTGACCAATGATGCCTATGGGGTGAAACTCTGGTGGCGTTGGGTCAAAGAAACTACCATGCCATGCATCAACCTGTGGAAGGAAAAGTATGCCCCAGACATTTGAGATCAAGACAAAATCTGCGTCAGAGGCACTAGGGAAGGTTCTGCCATCTAAAACCTAGCATGGCGCAACAAGGCCTGGATCCAGACATGCAGCTTTTGGGAAATAAGAAATGGAAAAACCGCTCGATTCTAGGAGCATGCCTGGCAATAGGAACCTAGAATGGAAAAACTGGGTCGGGAGGAACTCCATTAGGAGATGATGGCGCAAGGCAAAACAAAAGTCTACCAGTACTAGAAACAAGAAACATATCGCAACAAATGGAGAATCTGGAACACTCTCACCCCATAGACTAGAGACCAGACTACAACAACAGTAAAAGAGGTGGAGGAGGAATTGGGGAGACAAAAAATTGCAGTCATAGACAGAAATGACCAGCTGAGATGGGGGCACAAAGCTGACAGGGAATTCGATCTTAAAGAAGTCTGCCACTATATAGCAGACCAGGACCAAGAAGATTTGATGCACCAATGGGATAAGCTTTGGAACAACCCCCATTGGACAAAAATAAAAATATTCCAGTGGCTAATACTACACAAACCGTAACCTAACTTGGGAAAACCTAAGGAAGAGAGGATTCATAGGCCCTTCAAGGTGTCACCTATGTGAAGAAAAGGAGGAAACAATGAACCATATTCTAGATGAATGTCCCTACACAGTAGAAGTCTGAGACTGAGCGGCAGGCATCTTTCGACAGTCTAATAGGATCAGAGGTAATATATCTGCAACTATAAACATCTGGAAGGAAAACTACAACAAAAATGAAGAGGTGAATCTCTATTGGACCCTCATTCCCGGCATGATCATTTGGGAAATATGGAAGGAATGGAACCGACGCATCTTTAGGAACCAAAGATGGACAGCAGGAAAGATCAAGGAAACAATAATATCCATGACAAGAGAAATGGTACAAAGCCGCAACTTCCAAATAGGAGGAGTGCAACTCACAGACTGGGATCTCTGAATTCTAGAGGCTTTTCAACTGAAAGAAGGACGCAACCCAAACATGTAAGACGGTTGTTGCAACTACAAGTAGGTGAGCGCAACTGGAAACCACCACCAGAGGGATCCCTCGAGTTGAATTTCGACGAGGCATCGAAAGGTAACCCAGGATGAACATGTACGGGGGGAGTAATCAGGGATAGTCAAGGAAAAATTATCCAGCTATACACTGGGAGTCTGGCGAACTCAACCAACAATGTCGCGGAATTTGGAGCCTTGGAGACCGGCCTTGAGATACTACACCAGGAAGGGATGACCAACGTCATAGTGAAAGGAGATTCCAAGTTGGTCATCAACACAGTAAGGAAACTCCAAAACAACACCAGAGTGGGAAAAATTCAGAGGCATTAGCGCTTGGATTACTCCCTGCAAAAAATTCAGGAGCATTTGCAGACGGGGATGACAGTGGAGTTGCGTTGGGTACGAAGGTCAGCAAATGGACTAGCGGATATAATTTCTAACGAAGGGGTTGACAATAAAGGACCAAAACTAGATTCCACATGGAATAACATCCCGAATGGTCATTTTTGGATAGACTGTACCCAACTAGCGGCAAAGGACTATGACAGAAGCCGAAGTACAGATGACCACATCGAGGCTGAAGATGTAAAATTAATTGAAGGGCAAGTAGGATCCAGGAAGAATCCGATAGGCCACCATTTAATCATGAGTTACAATGCAGATCCTGGTCACACCACAAGAGGAGTTACGACACCACGATCCTGTTAATAGAAAGAAGTACATGGGTTGTCCGTGGGAGAGCAGAAAGTTTAATCCGCAGATGACGAAGGATGAAGATCAAAAGGATAGCCTTGTGGGCAGGAATGGGTACACCTCACCCACACACAAATACGATGGAAGGAAATGATTGGCGTACATCGTGCAAGGCAAAGGATTGGCGCAAGGACGATGACAGGGTTCCCAAGCGCACACACTCTGAAATAGTGAAAAAGGATCAAAAGGTATGCCTTTACGGGAGACCCATGATTACCAGGATAAGATCACAGTCAGGGAAACCCCTTAAAAGAAGAAGCATCAGGGATAGCTACAGACCAGAGAGAAACAATTACATAGACCATCCTACACACAAGGAAGGGGTGAATAGAAGCGAAGGACGAAGTCAAGACATAAACCATCTCAATCAAACCGAGATGGTAAGAATGAATAATACCCAAAGTAAGAGGGGCCCCCAAGGGGAGGAACTTCCAATAAGCACCTGAAAGATCACAACGATGGAGCAGGCGCCCAGAGAGGCCAAAGGCACCTTTCTTGCGTAGGTCGATCCAAAGGGAAAAGTGATCATCGACAGGTGGGAGCGAGAAGTCAACACCAAGCACTAGAGCAAAGCCTGGGCGGAACTCATCCAAGAAGCGGATGGGATAAGGACCCAGGGGCCACACAACCCAGGACAACCCTCTACCACAAAACGATGGAGGAATCTTGGTGCACAAAAATGTTGATAAGTAAGCTAAGAGCTGACAGGAATGAGACCAGCAAGGTGGAAAATCATGGCCATAAGAAGGAGCTCACAAAAATTCTAATTCGCCTCAACAACCTGGAGGCCAGTGCAAGAAGAATAGCAGAGGACCAGAGGAGCCAAAACGAAAAAATGGAATGAATGGCAAGACAATTCCACCTCTACCTTTTCTATGTCCACCACATGGACATCACTCCAGCAGACCGACGTGGAACACCAGCCTGCATCAGAAAGACGCGCACGATGGAGAAGAGAAAGGAGAACGAAGCAAGAAAGGAAGGAGATGAAAGCCATCCAATCCTCTTGGACTAGCACAGTATCAACCCTTGGTCATTTTGTTTATCAGTGTATGTGCCACCCATGTTCTACGTTTTTGGTTTTTATGTATAGGCTATGGTATAGTTTTTTCAAACGAGTTTTCGAATACTGGGTCGGTTTCCCAGGGTGGCAGCCCAACCCTCCCCTCGCTTATGTAGACAATGCAACTTCAGGATCCCTGATCTGGTTTCCTTTTTAGCAGATCAGGGGATACCCCTCTTTTCCTTTTGTACCATATTTTTCTCAGTAATATAGAATCTCAAACTCACTTACAAAAAAAAAAAAACCTTCTCTACTCCTTTTCACCACCCTATGGTTAAGGTTCACTTCACTTCATTGTATTCTCTTAACAACAAATCATTTTTCTCTTTTAATATCCCATTCCATGTTGCACCAAAAGGAGGGAGCTAGAAATCCATTGACACGCTGGATTTGGTGAACGTATCGTAGATTCAATTAAGGGAACCATGTATTAACTGATTTGAACAAGATGCAGAGCCAAAATCCTAGTCCATATGTAGCCCATCCGTTGAGTTGAGATACGAGTCCATCCGCAGACCTCCCGCATATGTGCCTCCACAGTCCTTTGTCACCAAATCACTCTATAGTCCTCTACATACCTCTGAGTTCCTCCACATTTCCACAGACCTCCCACCAATGTTATATTTCAACTTAAAACAAGTTGTATACAAAATTGGAAAATATCTAAGAATGTTTATGGTTTAATGAAAAAGAATAATATACACAGTTCACACTAATAAAAATAACTCTAACTTTGATTATCATGTATTATGCTAGTATAACATTAATTTAAAAACATATAAACAATAACCTCAGAAATAGATGTGAACCAAAAGGAAAATATGTTAATCCTAATCATTTGCAAGGGAGATGGGGTGTCGAGGATTCTCTCTAACTTGATTCTCTTCAGTGTTCTCATCATCCCCTAGTTACCCTCTATCTTCTATCCCTTGTTCAAATCCTTGGATGGAATTTAGAAGGCCATAATACTTGTTAATGAGTTGGTGTAGCCCTTTCAAGATGGTGTGTAGGAGAGGGTTGTCTTTCTTTGAGATTAAGTCCATGTCACATGATTCATCTACTTTATGTGTAATATAGGTTGAGAGTGAGTGAGTCTCTGGTGGTTCAACTCCTAGAGAACCTTATGTATGGGATGGTGGCTCTAATTCCTTGTCGATTTGATCATTGTTGGTGGCAACCCTTCTATCCCAAACCTTATCCTCCAACTTTTCTAGTTTCTACACTATTTAATCAAAGAGGTGAAGAAAAAGGTTTTTATACCTCATGGTTTCAAACTCGAGCATTTTTTAATCAAACATCCAATACATATCAGGAAGGAGCCAACCAATCATTTAGAGTATCGATTTCCATTGGGACAACTCATAAGGCATGATCCCAAGGTGTTGGTTGAAAAACATCATGATTTAGTATCCACACCATGGCCTTATAGTCATGAGAAAGGGGAAGACGAGTTTTTTTTTTTAAATGCTTGTGACCGGGATGAGTTCTTGGAAAGAAAAAAGAATCATCATATAATAGTTTTTAAAACTCTGTCTATTGATTAGTAGATGATAGATATATAGAGAGGATTAGTGGCTAAATGAGTTGAGAGAGAGGCTAAAGAAGCTAGGAGATTAGAGTAAATTTGACTAAGAGAAGAGGCAGAGTTTAAGTCCATTCAAGATGAATAACTCAGATTGTAGCAGGAGCAAGAATCTCAAAGACAAGTAGAAGAAGAGTTCAAAAGAAAACAAGAAGTGGAGGTGGCTCAAAAAGAATTAGAATCCAAAAGTAAGGCTTCTGAAGTAGAACAAATGAAAAAAGACTTGCAACATCAGAGAGAGAAGGTAGATCTTGAAAAGAGATTGCAAGAAGAGAAAATTTAGAAAGAAGAAGAGGAGAATATAAAGAAAAAGGAAGAAAAAGAACATCTAATCGTTAAAGAACTAAGAAGGAAGGAAGAGGATAAGGTGCAACAAGGATCAATTGCAAAGGAATGAGGTTCTATGGGACAAAAGAAATGTGAATAACCAAAACAACAATCCACAACCTTACCCGAGGAAGTCACTGACTTAACCAAGGCTAGGAAAGTGGCTCTTGAATCAACCGGTGAGTAAAAATAGGATAAGGACATATATGACAAGGCAGAGGAAGATTCTTTTGGGGTAACACATGATTAAGAAGATTTCCCATGAGATTTCTAATTAGGCTCATAAGCCAAAAGAGGGTCTAGCAATTGCAAAAGGGAATGAAACCAAGCTGGCACAATTTCACACTGTTGGAAGCCTTGAAAATATTCTATCATGGGGTGATCAACTGATTCCAGACCTATGGGGGAAATTGACGATCTTCAATCCATTGCTTAAAATCACAAGAGGCATGCCACTGTTAGGAGAACTCAAAAGAGGAAAATAATACATATAGATGGTGTTGTAATATACACTACGAAGGAGCCTTTATTGGATACTAAAAGGGCCAAACTTAGTGAACTCTTATCTGTTGGGCTAACAATTTCTTATGCTATCATTAACAAGGCTAGGGTCGAGGAGAATGAGACAAAGGATATGAAAAGGGAGATCACATCTCTAAGAAATCAAGTGAGTTATTACAAGGGATCCCCTGATATCGTCACTAAGTTTGTAGAGGATATTCTTGAAAAAGACATGAAACATGAGAAAATAGGAATAAGTTTTAGTACCAAAATAGTAGACATTCATGAAGAAGCCCTACAACTATCAATGGTGCATAAAGAAACTATGAAATGGAAAGAGAAGCAGGCCAAAGTGCAAGACCAAATTACATATATCAAATAAATTCAGAAGGCTTGTGGGGAAGAAGATTGTGGAATCATGGCTTTGACAGAGGAAGGGTTAGCCAAAATACATAGATCAATGCTGTACCAGGGGGGATTGGCTATTTTATCGAAGAACCGGGAATATGATAATGTTTAGCATGTTTGAAATTACGGAAGATGGTCAATGTCACTATGTTTGAAAATAAGTTACCTAGTTTTGACCAACATGTAGAGTTTCAATCAATTGATCAGGTGTTACTAGATTTCAAACAAATGGTGGTAAAATTGTTAGTTGTGGAGCCTGATTATCTTCTTGATTCAAAGGTCTTTGTTTTCAGCTGTGTTTATACCCCATGAAGACTGTACATCCCTCCATGCAGGGGGTTGTAGGGGGGGCTTGCTCCCCCTGCGGGATCCGGGGTCTAGCGGCCCCCCAAAGGAAAAATTGCCTTGTAAATGTATATTGTAATTTTATAGTCAATCTTGATCGTTCATCATTAAGTCACAGATCTGACGGTAGAGATTATGTTAGGGTTTTTTTCCCTAGAAGGAAACTCTCTTTCTTTTGTATGAGGCCATTTTGTATTGCGGCTGTGTATTTTATTACATGTATTTTGAGAGAGGAGATTGTGAGAGAAAGAAGAGGAAGTTACAACGGGTGTGATGTAGGTTGTATCCCTTCATTTTGTTGGATAATAAAAAGGAAGGACATGGCAATTTCTCTTGTGGATGTATCCCACACTGGGTGACCCATGTATATATGTGTCTCTATTGTATTGTGTATCTTTTGTCTTTTATTTCTGCATTTGTCTTATTTTATTGGTCCGCGATCCTGTTTTACGAACAACTGGTATCAGAGAAAAAGGTAACTCGCAGGAAAGAAAGAGGGTTCCTGGTTCAAGTGGGAGGAATGGCTGAAGAAGGAAAGTTTAGGATCGATAAATTTAATGGCCAAAACTTCCAGTTGTGGAAGATGCAAATGGAAGATTATCTATATCAGAAGGATCTTTACATACCGTTGAACGAAAAAAAAAAAAAAAGAAGCCAACGAGTATGTAGGATGAAGAATGGGAAAGGTAC
>JASDQU010100412.1:68521-170130 GCA_032191745.1 Picea mariana
ATTGAGAAAGAACACCGAGGACAGTGTTCCTTTAAGGGGGAGGGAATTGTAACACCCTGTTTTCCCCAATTTGTAATTAATCATAAAATAGGAATTACCATGCTAATGCATGAGGACAATGTAAATGTATTATTGTTTGAGTTTCCAATAACTGACTGTGGGGGTGAAGCCTTGAAAGTACTGGCCATGATATCACTAGTGGAGAGAAATCAGTTAATGAGGCAAGGACCGATGGTTGAACTACCAACCACCCCCATGAATGGGAGCATGGTCTAGCGGTAGGAAGTCATCCTAAAGTACCGCAGGGTATGATAGACCAGGCGAACCCGAGCTTCCTTCTGACAGAAGGAAGGTGACAATTATACACACGGAGGCAGCAAGAGGGAGAGAGACACCAAACACCAGACACCAGACGAGAATGGGAGCTCGCAAGGGAGAGGCAGGAAGCTCTACGGCAAATCATGAATAGAAGGCCGCAAACTTGATGCCGAAGGGCATCTGAGAAACCTCGTCGAGGCCACAAGCAAGCGAGAAAGCTCCGAGTTGCAGAAAACAAGACCCGAACAGAAACTGAAAACAGAGAGAGAACCCCCGAGAAGAGTGAGAGTTCCCTGGTGATATCATGGCTTGGCACGGGGGTGGCCAGAGTGATAATATTGAATGCCTCTGAGCCTATGGTTGGGTGGAAGGACGAACACCCACAGTCAGCTGGTTGGCAGCAACCTGTAATAGATAAGTGAATTCTGACCCTGTGTAATTTAGTTGTAACGATGTATGAATTGGTACGTTGTGCGTGCTTTCAGGAATGTGAATGAATTATTAATGGATATATTGTATCCCTTCTATTTTCTGTTGAGTCGTATAATTAGGCAAGAAAGGAATTATAGGGTTCAAACATGACTTGTTCCCATAAATTCTGGAGTTCTGTAGTGTCTTAAGCTAGAGCCACAAACTGTGAGCTCGTCGATCTTAGGTGTAGTTGCATGTACAATGGTTTACTCGCCTAGTCGTCCTAAGTCCCTTGGAGGATGGAGTTCGTTAAGTTCATGAGAGGTAGTGTCGATTATGCACAGGCTCTCAGCGATCAAATAGAACCCCAAAACCCCTTGATGAAGGAGCACAATAGTTGTGCTGAAGACTCTTCTAAGAGTCAAGTCCAGGAGAAAGAGTGCAACGCTCTCAAGTCCTTCATAGTTGACGAAGTTCAGGAAGGATAGCGAGTTGCAAATACCGAAAGAAAGTACCCTTACGTTTGCTAGATGAACGGACGAGATCCTTTCGGAGGATCTAAGGTCTGTCACGATCACTAGATTGGGGGAAGGAACGTAGGCGTTAATGCCTCGACCCCTTTTAACCTTTGCAAGTAGCGAAGGAATCGGGACCATAGATCCCGAGATCCATGGGAGTTACCTGGACCATCCATTTGTAGAGGACACGTGGCTGCCAGTCAGCATTTCGGCACCTGGGAAACCCAAGGGCAAGACCCCTTGTCTTCGCAAGTCGCGAAATCCTGGTAGGTGAAATCCCAAAGCGGTGTAGTGTGAATTGATTTCGGCGTTTCGGCACCCAAGAAACCCAAGGGTATGAACCCCTCGTCTTCGCAAGTTGCGAAATCCCGGTACGCGAAATCCCGGTATTTGAAATCCCGAAGCGGTGTAGTGTGAAATGATTTCGGCGTTTCGGCACCTGGGAAACCCAAGGGTATGAACCCTCATCTTGGCAAGTTGTGAAATCTCGGTATGTGAAACTCCGAGTCGACTTAGTGTGAATAGGAATTCAGGTTTGAAAAGGGAAGGGGACAACAGTTCGTTGTTCTCTTGAGTCCCGAAAGCCGAAGGCTCGAGCGGACAGGTGGCACATCCCAAATGTAGGAGACACATGGATGACAAGTGGTACATCCCAGAACAAGGGTCACGTGGAGGTGACAGGTGGCGTGTTCTCGTCACCGGGAAGGAGTCAACACCCCGTTGACCTATATCGTGTTTCGGGGTTCGGCATTCCAAAAGGTAAGGAACACTTGCAACGGGAATTGCGAAGTCACGAAACCCGAAAGAGATAGGCACCTAGTTTGTTTGGCCTGTGGTCGTAACCAACGATCACATGGAGGTGGACAAGGGAAGAGCTAGCCTGCGCTAGGCCCTCGTAGGACTTCGGGGATTCTGTCCCTCGAGAAAAAGGTGAAAATATATTATGTCGTGGTGGGTATGTGACAGTATTCCCTCCTAATCTTAAGGATTGATGAGTATAATGCAACATTCGTTTCAAATAATTCTTGATTAAGTCCCAAAAATGCATGTAAAAGGAGATTGAAAAACCATCCAATATCCGGCCTCAAACTCCAAATGGCAACGAAGATTTCAGCTTCAGTAACTGGTTGGGTAAGTGCCATATTGTATTCATTAGTAATAAGGGAGGGAATATGTTCAAGCAAAGAATCCACATTAGAGGGGTCTACCTCTTCTTGTTGAGACTACAGAGTAGAAAAATGTCTCTTGGTAGTAGATTTGATACCGGAAAAACTGTAACATGTGATCCATCTTCTAGAGTGATACTTGCTACATTGCTCTTGGATTGCCTTGGCTTGGCCTGATTATGAAAAAAAAATTGTATTCATATCACTAGCCTTGAGCCAAAGGATGCACGATTTTAATTTCCATAGCTCTTCTTCACATCTTAGTGTCCTTTGATAACGACTTTGGAGATCTATTTCTTCTTTTTATAGTTGTGGTGTAATTTCTTTGTCCTCTAAATATTTTTGGAATTTGTCTAGCTAGTCTTTGAGTTCTTCTTTCTCCTTTTCAGGCAATATAAAGGAAGTTTTGGCCCAAAGTTTGAGAGCCTGCTTCACCATTATGAGCTTTTTCTCCCATATAAAAATAGGTGTACCAGGACCCATGATTTCCAAGTCGCTTCAACCAAAGTATACACCTCTTGATCGTTGAGCCATAAAGGATTAAAATGAAAAGGAAGTGGTCCATATTCAGGGATTTCATGAATATCCAGAGAAATAGAATTGTGATCAGAAATGAGGGAGGGGAGGATATAGGATTTTAAGGATGCATTAGAATTGAGAAAATTGCTATCAACCATGAAATGGTCTAAGCAGGCAACAATAGGCCCATACCTTGTTCCCATGTTTGACCAAGTATATCTCCCTCTTTGAGGATTAATATCTATTAGGTCCCATTCTTCAAGAAGTTCCTCCATATTTTTATGAAAGGGATCCCAACCAAAGAACCCCCCTCTCTTTTATGTGTTGTTTCTAATGACATTAAAATCGCCAGCTATTATACAATCCACGGAAAAATTAATGTCGTTTAGACTTTGTAGAGATCTCCAACATATCTTTCTCTCGATTGGGTTCACTAACATATAAATGTTAATAAGCACAAAAACTTTATTGAGCTTCCTAGATATAAATTTAGTTAGAATCCATTGTTGGTTTTTGAAAGTAAATTTTAGACTTACCTCTTTTTTATTCTAGATAGTGCACAAGCCACCAAAGGCCCCTCTAAAATCTTCGGTTATGGCATAACCAGAGTTCCAAATACCTTTCCCTAGTTTGATTGCTTCATCCACATTCATTTTGGTCTTCTGAATCAAGAGTATTTGAGGTTTTTCAAATCAAAATAAATCTCCAACAAAAATAAGCTTGGGGTCACTACCTAAACCCCTATAATTCCAAGAGACCAATTTCATTATTTAGGAGGGTTTGGATGAGAAACCCCCTTGGGAACAACATTTCCTCTAGATGTTTTTGAAGACATGGTTCCTCCCATCATTTTTGGGATTCTTTGTTGCAACCCAACAAGGTATCTTTGTTGGCTTGTTATTCCTGCATTGTCCATGATGCATTTCTCCCAGGTCGTCTAGGAAGGTTTTCCTCAAACGCCCTATCCTCTAGCTCTTCTTCAGCTATATTCTCGTTCTATGAGTTTTATTTTGCTTGTAAAAAATTCACTTCCTCATCCTTGAAAAAATCCATTTCTTTCGACTTGGAGTCTATAAGGGAAACAATTGATTTCACTGGGACATCAAATAGAACCCACTTTTCCTCAAGCTACTTTGTGGGCATACCAACACACGCCAAAGGGGATTTAACTGCCAGTTGGATTGAAGGAGGAACCTTATTAAAAGAACTATCACCAAGAATGACAAGAGAGTCATCCCCAGTGTGTTCCACATCTTGAGACAAAGTTTTTTTTTAGTGGAAAAATCCTCATTCTAATGTGGATTCCTAGGGTTTCTAGGGATTTTTTACGAAGGTTTCAAGCCTCCTTGCAATGGACCAACAAACATACTAGAAATGGGCATATTTTTATTTCCACTCGAACCAATTTTTTTTTATACCACTTTCCATTGTTCTTCCTTGTCTGTGCCCGAGTTGTTGGAGTTGTCCTCTTTCTTGCAGTTTTTTGCAAAATGCCCATATTCATGGAAAATTTTGCATTTAAAATGGATTTGTTCATAATGAAGTTGTTGCACATGTTGCCAGTTGTTCAAGGAGATAACTATAGCTTCATGAATCCCCTTCTCAAGATCCACTTCAACACAAATCCTTGCACAGGAAAAAATATTATCTTTTGGTTCATCTTGATCAATATATCTCCCGATGGAGTTCCCAATACAACGTAAAGCATCATCACTCCAACAATGAAGAGGGAGGTGCAACAACTGAACCCACACCGAAATTGCAGAGGGAACATCATTTTCAGGACTAAAATTAGGGATCCATTTGTTGAGATACATCCCTCTTGCTCCTAAAAAATATGGGCCGCTACAAAAGATCAAATCTCAATATTCGTTAAGCTCAAAGAGAAAGGAGAAAAAAACCTTTTACAAAAAAAGTGACTCGAAGAACCCTTGATAAGAGGCTTTCAATTTTTTTCCATCCTGATTGACACCATTTTTGGAGATGGGCAAATACCATTGAATTGATTGATCATGCCATGATTAGAAAGAGCTAAAGGTTTCTTCCTGGATGAAGAAGGAGGAAGCGAGACTTTGGGCATCTCGTCCAGTTTCTTGACAAACTTAGACGGTTGTGGCTTTGAGTTCTTAACTTAGGCAAAAAATATTGCTTAGAAAGATAAAGCGTCTTCCTTTGGAGGGGGTTTTCACCCCGCCCCCCCCCTCCCCCCCCAACCTTCATCATCCATCCCCCTCAAACCAGAACCTAGGTTTTGCAAACTCACCGCACCAGAACTCCTTCAACAATGCTTATTGTCAAGTCCAACTGGTTTCTTCTTTATTCTCATCCATTTCTTTAAGTCATTTCTTATCACTAAGTGCACTAATTTTTGATGAGCTATATATCATTATATTACTTGGAGAAAAAAAGATTTTCATGGGAGCATAAATCAAAGATGCATTTAAGGTGTACTCAAGGTTTATTAGATTTTCTTATTTGTTTTAAAAAACATAATTTGTTTTGAATTATTTACTTACAATCTCTTTATATGTGTGTTTAGCATGAAATTACACATCTTCATACTAAATTGTAAAAAGGGCATCTCAATACAATGCAATAAAATTTAAAATTTATATCAAAATCACGATGGAATTTTCACTAAAACCAATATCCTTTGTTCTTTGTTATGCCAATTACCTCTCTCTCTCTCTCTCTCATTGAATGTCAACTCAAATGAAAATCAAAAGTGTATATTCTAAAGCCCCTTTGCTTTGCTTCCATGTGGTTCATTGATGCCCTACGATTGAGGTTATAACAATTATATTCATATCAATAGTGTTAATGTAAATTAATGGTTGGTCGGTCTTAACTATTAGGAAAACATATAGAAAGGTACATATGTTTTATTAACCTCTTTTTAAGGATGGGTAAATTTACAGATGACATTTAAAAAAAAAAAACAAAGGCTAAACATTTTACGAATTTGAACTTTTATGTTTTTCCATCACCAAAATCCAACCATGTAATCTTTGCCAAAATTGTAGTTTTGGGTTGATAAAATTGTTGTTTTAAATGAAAAAATAGATTCAACACCCTTGACTACCCCTAGATTGCAATTGGATTAAGCAATGTTAAAATATGATATCTGCAATTCCATCAATCCAAAATTAAAATATGTCATATTTCATGGAAAAATAATCGATTTCCTTGGAAAATGGCAAATTCGTAAAATTTGTAGACTATGATGTTTTTAAATTTATTTTGGGATTAATTATATTTTTACTAATATTTTTTTTAACAAGAGCAAGTAGCTTTGAATTGATATATAAAAGGTTGCAGTTGAACCGGTCACCAAATAGTTACAAAATGTCTATACGAGTTCAAAAAGGAAATCAAAAGTTCTACTTCTATCAAAACAAGTTTGGCATGTTGGGTTTTACATCTACTACCAACTTGCTTTTTATATTCTTGTCAACTATAAATTCTAATAAACTGAAAACACAAAAAGATGACCTTACAATTTAAAAATAAAAATAAAAAAATCTAAGCTAATTAGATATATTCATTCCCACTATGAGCTTCCTTCATGTCTTCTTCATCATATTCCTGCATTCAAGGTGTTGGTTGTGTTGTTGCTTTCTCTTCATGGTCTTGAAGAGGCTCTTGAAATAATGTGTCTTCCATGAGGGCATATTTCACTGAACTTATAGAATCTAAAGGTTGGTTGACCAAGCACTGAGAACTACAAGCAAATCCCATCATTATGTAATGTCAATATTTGTAGCCAATTGTTATGGAGAAAATATCATGGGTGGATAGTAAGATCTCCCTAGGATCTGCCTACTGATCCTAGACAGACAATGGGATACAATTCCATGGCTTTCCTTTAGACTCAAGCAATTTGATTCATAATTAAACTAAGAAATAGTGGAATAGCATACCTTTACCTAAAGGTTTCCCTTTGTATGTCATGGCTACTGTAGTCCTATAGTTCCAGCTCCAATCTCTACAATCTACTCCCTACAAACAAGAGATGAACAATGCCTTCCTACTTCTCCTCTTAGCGTTAGAATTCTAGATCTAGCTTGGATCTAACCCGATCTATGATAAAATAAATCAGATCCGAACATTCATGCAAGAAATACAAACATTCAGAGTGGAAAACCAATTATTTATTAATTTAAATGACAAAAGTAAATCAATACAATCACCTCTTAGTGTAGATGCACTCATATTTTCCCCTTGCTCCTTTCTACTCCTCAACTCTTCAACCAAGCTAGGAAACTTGACTGCAACTGATGTAGATGGAGAAGCACCTCTAAATTTTGGAAACATAGATCTGTAGATTATTCGTCCTCCTCATACTCAAGATTTGTCTTCTTTATATACATGCTTGAAAGAGGATTGGGAGAGATTCTAGATATTCTAGAGACCAATGGAGACTCGAATGATGTGAGTGCCAAGGCTCATGCCATGAAGAACCAACTCATCCCTCACCTTCCTCTTCGAAACTCCATGAATATTGAAGCTTTCAGAGGGTGTCACTTGTTGTGAAAATATGACAAGAGACATGTCACTGGTTGTCCCATAGATGACCAACGATACCCCTCAAAAATGGTTTGAATCCCGAGCTAGAGCTGTGTTTTGGCTTTCATCTTCTATCGTGTTCCTCTCTAACCCTGTAGGGTGGAAATTAAGGCTATAGCAAATGCCCTCGAATGTGTGAGGTTAGGAAAGGAATGGATGGTCGAAACAAATTACAATAATAGTATCCATGTGAGGCAGTGCGAGGAGAGAGAAAAAAGGTATGAAGGTCAAAGAGTACCTGCAATCAAACACCAAGGATAAAGTCATATACAGACCATCCCCAAGGTAGACATACTCAGAAACTGAAGAGTATCAAAGCATGGTCGCCAAAAAATACACTGCATATCCATGACATTAAATGCAAGACCATGGCCATGAAAGAATATACGGTGGATCCATGTCATCAATAAGATCATAGCCACGAGCAAATACAATGTGGACCTATGTCATATCATATACATCAAGAATACAACGAGCACTGAGGAGAGTGCCCATGAAGTCTTCAAAGTAATCATATACAAGTGATATACTCCATTGCAACTTGGGAGGGGGTGTTGTAAAGGAATTATGTGGCCCCAAACCCAAGGGCTTCATCCCAAACCCCAATGGCATGAATCTACAACATGCAAATAGATGAGTTGATGTCAATCATGGTAGAAACCATATGATTACCAATCATTGTTGTATACTGTTAACATATGCGAGGGGACCCATCGATGAGGAAGATGGACCCCGAGGTACCTAGTAAAATATATCGAGAGAGAATAGAGGATTTGATGTCAAACACTCGTAGAATCAATCAAGAGTCAACGATGAAAACCCACTGTCAATTGCGAGGAGGCCTACCACTGAACACTGTAAGCTCCAAGGTACTAACTGGTTTCTAGATCCCTCTCCTAGATAATGTGTTAAAGTTGATAGAAAGAGATCTGTCGAAGGATGGCCTTAATGTATCCCCAATCAATTGAAACGAAACATACACCGAGAGATGATCTAAAGAGATAGAATCACCAAGTAGAACTGACATGAGGATGGTTGATTCATAAAGTCAACAAAACAACAGATGGTCGACTCATGCTTAAACTTCACTTGAACATATAGCATAATACAATGGTGACTTGGCAACAAGACACAAGAGCTAGATGAATATAGTGCAACAATGCAAGAGGCATTGAAGCACTCTCCATGATGACTGGAAGAGTAACTAGCCGGAGGAGTATATGTGACTCATATTACTGAGACGAATCCTAGGAAAACTAAAACCCAACTGTAAGATAATGACTCAAACAACTGCCATGTTCAAGGGTGACTTGATTGATGTTGGCATTTCATAAATAGATCAATGGTAAGAAAAAACCACTCTTTTTTTTTGTGTCTCCTTCATGTTTTAACAAGCGCGAGAGAGAGATAAAAGTATGCTCAATAGTTTATTTTTCATTCAGTTTTAACGAGCCCCCAAAAGAGTTAAAAGTGTATTTGTGAGGTGCCTTTTTCATGTCTCTTAATGAGTCCAAAGAAAAGATAAAGTGTACTTGATATGTGTTTTTTTCATGTCTTTTTAAAAGTCCGAAAAAAACATAAAAGTGTACTTGATATGTGTATTTTTTGTTCTTGGATAGGGTGATTGTCAGTCCTCATGATAATAGAGGGGGTACGATTGACCTACCGCCCCACTCTCGATATCCTATGGCGGTTGCCAAAATTACGTGTCGGGATCTTGTCACACGTGAGGACAACTCTCCTCGCTACTCAAGTCACATCTCATCGCCTTCTCATGAGACATCACTACAGGGTATTTAAGGGACGATGTCGAACGAGGACCTCCCCACTTCGACCTCGCTCTCGCATGATCGATCAGGTAGCTTTGACAAAGACTAACCCTCTTTCTGCTATGATGGAAAGAACTCCACTTATGTTCATCCAGACCCTGCTACTGAAGGCCGAGAGGGTTTCCATTCTGGTTATAAATGGCCAACCCCGACTCGGTTCTGCTGAGTTTTCAAGCTAGTTTTTTGTGCCTCGTTTCCTCCATCATCTGATCTTCTTTGTTGTTGACTCCCCTCTTGTCTCTATTTTCCTCCCCATGGCCCCTCGTGGTTGTCGACCCTCCCATCCTCACTCTACTCAAACCCCCAACCCGCATTTGGGTCTGCCTTTTCATGCTGCGCAGACTGCTTTGGAAGCGGACACTTATTATGAAGAATTCATTCCCGAGCAAAAAAAAAAAAGCTAGAATGGAAGAACTAGAGGAGGAGGTTCATCTTCTCCATGAGTTCCATGATGATGAAGATGTTTAGACCCAAATTGGCAGACTGATTCTGGATATGGGTTGATCTAGAAATCAGAACTCTAAATTTTAAAGGATATTAGTACTGTATTGGCAAATTAAGACTTTGGTTGCCTTGGGTATGCTCCCCAAAGAGTAGGACTTCATATAGTTGAAAGCTCGGTAGGAAGCCCTTAAAATTCAAGCAGCTTAAGTAGGAGAGATCATGACCTGGATAGAAAATTGGTAAGGAGGCAATTTCACTCCCCCTGAGCGAAATTATGCAAAAGAAGAATGCTCCAACGTCTCAAATGGAAGCAAGAAGATGGATGCCACTAGATCCCTGGCTCCAAAGATCAACTAATTAATGTTTTTATTATTGTTTTGTTACCTAGTTTGTTAGCTTCTATAGTTTTCTACTCATACTTTGGTTTCCTTTCAGACATCATACGGTCAAACTATTAAAATCTTGGTTTCCCCTCAGGGGCATACTTCTTTTTTGGTCTTATTAGTTTTTACAGCCAAGAAACTGTCATGGTCTCTGCATGGTTATTGGTTATGCACTCTGTTGTAAACTTTGTTTATATTTTAATATAGATGTTAATTTAAAAAATATATATAGTTGTCTTTTTCATGTGTTTTTACGATTCTAAAAAGAGGTAAACGTTTACTCAAAAGTGTCTTAATCATGTCCTTTTACAAGTCCAAAAAAGAGATAAAAGTTTACTCGTCAATGTGTTTTTCATGTCCTTTTACGACTCTAAAAAAGAGATAAAAGTATACTCGTGTGGAGACGATGAGTGGATTAACAACATGCTCCAAGTGCATGGAACTAACCTAAGCAAAATGAAGGCAAATGGTACTGGAAAGTAAGATCCACTCTTATAAGTTGTTCTCTCCATGGGATGATGGATGCAAAATAGAGGCCAAATAATGTAAGACGTGGATCGTCAAAGATTACTGTAATAGCGGTAAGCATGATTTAGGCCAACAACAACACAACGGTGGGGTAAATGATGCAATAATAAAATGCATAGGTGACCATTAAGAAACATAGAAATAAGGAACCCCCTTAGGAAATGGTCAGAATATAGATGAAGAGAGGAAAACGAGTCTCAACGTCAAGTCATAGCGGGACTACAAGAGGGTTCCCGAGCCTACGGGAAATCACAACATGGGAACTGTATGGTAATTTGGGTGCTAATTAGGGTGTCCATTAAGGGTAGGCACTACCAACCAAGTTACGACGTCCAAAAATTGAATGGCTAATGTCGCAACCTGGCGGGATCGAACCTAAGGCATGTGATGACAAAATGGACTGTTGATAATGAAAATCATGGATGCAGGGAAAAACCTATCCCTATATGCCATTTTAGAGAACATGCAACTCAAGTTCAATGGAAGTCGTCAGCTTTGTAAAAAAAGTCCATGCAATCCTGTCAACACATGTAAACTAGATTCCGGGGTCAAAATGCATAGTGAAATATCAAAAAAGAAAATATTTTTGGATTTTTTGGATATGATATATTCAAAACAAAATCACTCACACCACACACCTATGTACAAGACACTATGCATATGATGGCTTATGCCAAGTAGAGCCCATGGTTAGGCTCAAGCCAATGATCTTTTTCATAATCGATGAACTCATGAGCTGATGTTGGCATCATATGGCTTACCATGCCAGGGCCATGCCACATAGGAATGAATTTATGTGATCAAAGATACTCATCATGAGTGGTTTCATGAGCTATGGAAGCTCCTTGATGATGTCCATCAAGACGTAAAGGGGGTACGGAACATAAATATTTAATGTAAAGGGAAGCAGAGAATTTGGTGGCAAGTTTCAAAAAAAATAATCGAGGTAAAAAAGGGTCAAGACCAGGAGGTCTACTGGATGCTCCAACAAATTCCCCTAGTCATGGATTGAAACGCATCATGCTAACTCTTGTTGCTTTCGAATCAAGAAAATGTGATCGATGCATCACCTCATCCTTTGGCTTTTCTATGGAAGCCATGACTTCCAGGATGGCTTCTTCCAAAGGCAAATTGGTATCTAGGAAATCCTATGAACACAGAGAGTCAACAACCCGTTCAGGTGGAGTAGGTAGATCACACTCCATATGAGGATGGAGTTGTTGACTAGTATTAGCAGATGCTGATGGGATTTCTAGATCGAAAATCTTGACCACGATGAGTGACATGTGAGCTCTGTAAGATTCAAAGTCCTCAGGATGAGGTACCACCCATGGATCAAAAGTCACGAGGGATTCATTGGTAAATGAAGAAATCATATCGATAGGAGCAATGTTTGTAGCAAGAGGTAGTGGGGGAAGAGGGAATGTTCCGATGATTGAATATTCTTTGAACATCCCTGCACCAACACTCATGTAGGACTTATGGGAACCACCGACAAAGGGTACATTAGAGCCCGCATTGGATTCAAGGTTTGGGGTACAAAATGCAAGTTGATCAATTGTAACTATTTTCCCTTGATGAGGGAAGTGTAAGACCCTAAAGAATGATGAGACAATTGTAGTCATTTCATAGAACCAAGTGTGCCCAAGTAACAAATTGTACTCAAGGGGTGTGTTGACTACCTACATAGAAACAAAGACAGTTTTACCACCTAACTCGATGGGTAAGGCGATGATAATCCCATGGGGCTGGAACATATGTCCGTCGAATTCTTTCAACGATGTTGTAGATGTGTCAAGCTTTGGACAGTCAAGGGCCTTCCAACATGACATATACATAATGCAAGTCGAGGCTGCTTCATCAATCATAGTGCGAAATATATTTTTCCCCATCGATCTCACTTTGATCTGGGAAGTGATTTGATGGGAGAGCCTATGATGAACCTAAAATCAAAGGAGATAAAACTTGACTCCAAGGGATCAACCCCGCTCTAGCCTTACCCTTATTGCTACAAAACTTGATCAACTATTACATCCCCATGTTTTTTTAATATGTTTTCAATCAAGATGAGTCAAATTCTCCTCCAACTTATTTGATTGCTCTTTTTGGGCACTTTCTCACCTCATCTCCTTTAAAGCCTATTTTCTCTAGATCCATAACTATTGAATTAGTTGTTAAATATTCTTATATTCATCTCCTTCCATACATTTAAATGTTATTTTTATCCCCTATGCCATTTTGAACCTTAAAATATTTTCTTTTAGTTTTGGGCAAGTTGTAATCACTTCCCTTTGCATTTTCTTTGTTGAAATGATGGTAATCTTCACCTATGGCTACTTCTTATTATGGATAATCACCCTCATTATCTATCACTAGGTTATGGTTTAAAAGTCAGCCTACTCAACTCTATTTTATATTATTATTGGTGGCTAACATTGACCTAGGAATTATGTGGGCCCATAACTTCCTCACAGGGGAAGATGCTTCACCTCACGAGTCATTTGTAATTTTATGTTTATTCATTAGTGATTAATTCTTTAGTTTATCTTGTGTTTCTCTTGATCATGGGCTAATATTCTCTTTATGTTGATTTAGAGTTTTTTGCGTCATTCCATTCAATCTTTGTTTATCTTTTGTGATCTCAAAATGGTATTAGAGTGGGTGTGAACCACTTATTCAATCGTTCTCACTTCAATCTTGGCATTTTCTATTAATCTTGAGTTGATTTCTCTCTCCAACACACTTATACTAGAGCATTTTTGTCTCTAAGGAGAGTGTTTCCCTAGCATTACTATATTCTTCGTTTATTGTAGGCTTTAGGCTTTCCTCTTGGTTGTTCTTTTAGTAATAATAATTTACAATGGAAGATTGTGCCTAACTTATGGAGTTTTGGGGTTGTTTTTTGTATGATATAGGTTGTTGGAGAAGGGCAACCCATTCGTTGTTTTAGCCCCTTTTATGTGCTAATTTCGAGAAGTTATGCACAGTTTTGAATGCCTAGTATTAAATATTTTCTAGTTGATTTATTTCAAAGTCCTTTCCTAATGATTTGGAAGAATTGTTTCACTGGTTGGAAGAACCTATGTTGTACTTTTTTTCCTTATGGACCATCCTTTTAGGGGGATCTTTTCATCGCTTTTTTGTAGATAGTTCACGGTTTTTTGTGGTTATTCATAATTTTATTCTATGCATTAATGCTTTTCCAATTTCTATTTTGAATTGTTTTGAAGTTTTTGGAGAGCAATATTGTCCCAAGGGCTATTAAAATTGCCACTTTTAGTTATCTCGTTTCTTCTAGGGTTCCTAGGGTTTCATCCATCTTTGAGGTCTCACTATGGGGTTGATCTAGAAGTGTTTAAATCATCATTTTTGTAGGGGATTTGAAGACTATTGGCTAGAGGCATTGCACCGAGGGTTGTAGATTTAGAGCTTATCGAATCTCTTGTTGTTTAGGGCTTCTAGAAGGACTAACATCTCATATTTGATCCAAATTGTTTGGCTAATGCCATTTTCCCCGAGGGCTATGAAACCAAGGTTTTTGGATCACCTTGTTTTGAAGGGTTTCAAACCCTTCTTGGTCCCTTTAATTAGCTTTCTTGAAGTCTTCATGATGACTTCCTTTTGTTGGAATAGATGAACTATTTATTTGATACACATATGGCCATGTACTTTACAAATCATTGTGCCTATCTCAAACAATGATATTATTGGTATTGTTTCCACCTTATTTGGAGACATTCTTCATGTTCCAAGGGTTGGTACTTTTCACTTGGATGTTGTGATTGGTGATGCAAGGCCTCCTCCTTAGCTACTAGCAGTGATTCATAGTGACTTTAACAAGCATATGGTCACTTGTTAGCAAAGGGAAACCCTTTTCAAATATTTTGATGTAGTTTCCACTCATTTTTCTATGGGATCTTTCTCTTATTATGACTCTATAGATGATTCTCAACTTACTTTAGTGTATCTTTCTTTTGGACTTCATTTGGGGGCCACTTTTCTAGGTCATGTAACTATGTTGGTAATGGCACTATGGCTCTTTAGGGAGGTTTCATTATCAAATAGTATGCATTCAATATTAAGGGGCTAAGGATGTTGTGTATTGCGTCAACTCTATATTGATATCAATACTCATACATCTTCTCACCTTTTATATCGAACATGGTTGAGCTTTTATTTAAGTTGGATATCCGCACACTAAATCTCACTTGTATCTCAGTTGATTTCACTCCTAGTTGTACTGGAGTTCGGTATTCACAAATCCATTCTCTTCTATATTTTAGTCATGATCACTCTTTGTATGGTGTTGGGTATTGAAAAACCCACTTTCATTTTGTATTTGAGCTTCCTTTTGAGTTCTGCTCTTTCAAGTGCTTTTATATTGGGCTTTCACACATCCACAACCCTATTGTATTTGTGCTTTCTCAGTTGTATTCGAGTTCTTAGATTGCCTTCAAGTTTCCTTCTTAGTTGTGATTTCTCAAGTGTATCTATGTTGGGTATTCACTCGCCCACACCCCTATTCTATTTGATATTTCTTAGATGTGTTCAAGCTCTTTCAAATATATGCAGTTGGGTCTTCATACTCCCATTTCAACTACAACTTATCTTATTAGAGTCAGGTATTTCCATCTCTTCTCTTGTCATGTCCCCATTTTTGGGCTTCCCTGTTATATAGTTGGAGATGACTTCCGAGGTTTCTATCATCCATGACAGAGGGGCAAGGTTATATTACCAGTGAGCTTAGAGGGTTTGGAAGAGTTATATTGGGCCTAGCCTATTCCATTTTTCATCTTTCATCACTGAGATCACTTCCATACAATTTGTTCTTGGTTCCGTAGCATTTTCAACGATCCCTGTAATTTGGGAGTATTATTGAACATATTTTAATTAAATGCACTAAATGCGTTATTTGGATAATGTATTATTTGAGGGGACACCTTAGTGTAATAGCTCGTTGGAACCGAGACGAAAATATCTAGAGGTTGGGATGATGAGAAAGAGGTTTCCAACATCTGGTAATGTCTTAAAGGCAAATTAATCACTTTCTAGCATTAAAAAGGAGTTAACAAGTAACTTTAATATTAATAGTCACTTAAACATTAGGAAAATGTGACTTTAATCTTTAAGTGAAAGGTAAAAAGGGGATTAAAGGTCATGTGGATTAAGTCAAAGGGGGGGAGTTCTAGAAAGGGAAACAAAGAAGAATAAAATGAGGGGTAGCGCTTTACTTTTTCATTATGTTTTGGATTTGATCTCTTATTGGAGTGCTCTTATGAGCCAAGGTTTTCGTTAGGGTTTTGGAAAAACCCTTCCATTGGAGTTTGGTTTCGGTGGTGCAACATCCACCCTAGCTAGACAAAGAGGAGGATCCATCCCATATATTCAATTGGAACTTCATTTTGTGGTTTTTCTTCAGTTTAGAGGTGTAGTGACTTGCTTAGGAGGCTCGTTGGGGCTTTCTGGAGGTGGTCGTGGAATATTTGAGGGTTTTGGCTTGCATATTGTGTGTCATCATTGATGTATTTGCAATTGTTGTAGAAACCATTATAGATTTGTCATTGTGATGTTCATATACTCACTCATAATAAAATACTCCATGATTCTCTTCTATTCCATGTGTGTCTAGATTGCCTACAATATGTTTGACGAAATGTCTTTTAATAGAACGAATGCAAAATATTTGTAGAAAGATGACAACCAAACAAAAAAATTGCATAGAAGATCATAATATCCCAACCTAGATATATTGGGGATATTACAGTGATATCAGAGTTGGAGATCTTGCCGGCCTAAGGAAAAACAATGATACCCTAGCCAATTTCTATAACTGCAGCAACTCGTTTTCTTTGGGCAGAGGTCACAGTGTTTGGTAGGGAAGACCGTGTTACTTTGTTGGGACGCTATTCACATTTGGGGAGGTCGTATTACAACAATGAGGATCCTGTAGAGGTTTCCCTTCATTTATATAGCATATCTCATCATTGAGGGGTCGAGTTCTCTTTGGTACAAATCGATTCTTGCAGAGGGGAATCGTTTTCTGAGTATGGAGGCCATATGCTTTGGGGTAGGGTCCGTATCTTCTTTGTGAGGCCACCACTACTCTTGAGGTGGACGAATTCTTCTTAGATATCGAGTTCCATAGTTAAGGAGGGAAATTTTGATGTGTTGAGGTCGAGTTACAATTCGAGGGCTGAATATCTTCCTTACTGGCCGAATTTTTTTTAACTATTAGGCGAGTCTTCTTCCTGGCCGTGTGATTTCTTCCTTTGCTGGAGCGATTTCTCCTTGCAGTAAGACACCATTCTCTTGGAAGAGGGACACGTTCTTTAAGGGTGTCGAATACCTTCTTGTTTGGAGCGATTCCCAAGTACTGAACTGAGTATTCAGTTCAGTTGTTTCATTGTTGGGCCAATTCTTTACCACTGTGGGTGAGTTGTTTCATTGTTGGGCCAAGCTAGGGCTGATTTTCTATGTGTGAGGATGACTTCTCATTTGTTGGGCAAGTTCACTGATTGGAGGGCTGAATTTGTTTCCCTTGGGGTCAATTTCATATCTACTGGACCGTGTGAACTTGTGGGAGGCTGCAATAATTTTTGGAAGCACATATCTTCAGAAAGGGGGCAAGTTTACCTACAGGGGGATCATATTCCTTAGATGGAGCTGCAATAGTCATTGTTGGGCGTGCTATGTGAAAGTGGGGAGCTGAAATGATTTTTTGTAGCAGACAATCCTATTGTGAGGGCATATTTTTTTGTATCTTTGGGAGCTGTAACCAGGTCAAATGAATAAATAATATCAATTTTGAACCATATCATTGTTTGAGTTTTAATCGAGTATTTGATCACTATTAGTCCATTGTTTATATATATATATATATATATATATATATATATATATATATCCCATTTGATTTGGTATCGAACCCATGATTATCCAACTGCCTACACAATAAGAAATTATAAGCATACAAAAAAAACAACCTAAACGTGGGGTTTCATGGTGGGTTTGAAGTGGCTAGCTATTTGGGCATCATTGGACGAAATTCACAAACCAAATAAGTGGAGAGAACATAACAACAATTAGAGTAACAATCAAAAGGAGGCCATTACAATGGTATAGTGTTTTCGTTAAGTGACAAGGACTTACACCCTTCAATTCCAATGATGCAGTGGCTTAAGAAGATGAAGATAAATCAGAAATTCGTGGATGAAATGTCAAGGGAGCTAATAGCAATTAAATGCATGCCTTACTACCAGGAGTATCTAGCATTGGGTGAGGATATATGTGCAACTTTTTCTTTTCAAGGCTATTACACCATCAAGTACGGAAGTTGGCCCAAGGATTTGGATGGGGATTCTTTTAAAGTCACAGGGCAGAAATTGAAGAGAGATGAGCATGAAGTAAAGGTGGAGGAGCATGCATCTATCCATGTTGAAGATGTATGCATGGAGGAATACTGAACAACAACCTATGATACACCATTAGATTTAACCAATGAGGCCGATGACACTAGTGTATTGGATGGGTATACCTATTATGAATTTTCCAAATCAGTAAAAGATGAGGAGGCAACATTGTGTCCTACTTATGATGACTATCAGGAAATGTTCCAATCATCCAATGTTGAAGATCCAACATCTTTCCTTGTTTATGATGCTCAGGATGAGGATTCAACACCATATACCATTTATGATGTCCATAATGATTAGGGTAGTGTTCTTACAGTGGACAACAAAATAGAAAATCAATGGTGGGACAACCCATGCCATTATGATGAATATGAAGAAAGACCTTCAACAGTGCAGGACTTGAAGGACCAATTATTGGTCTTGGAAGAGAAGATAGTACAAGTATTGACAAGGGTAGATGGTGCTCATAGATTTATTGAAGATCTTATGTGGAAAACTCAGATGGAGGAGAGACAAAAAGGAGTTGGAGGTGGAGTCACTAGTACCCAATTTCACATCATCAAAGAAGCACTAGAGCAGATGAAATCAAATTACTTGCATTTGTTCATGGATAGGGACCTTGCTCTCAATTTTGTTGAAGACAAGACAAGGGAAGTTGTTGTTTGGCACTCTCTTCATCACTTACAACGAAGACTCCATGATCTTTGGTAGCCGTGACACATGAGGGTGTGAGTGGCACTCATGATTTGAGGGAGGAGCCCCTTGTGACGATCCCACATGAGGAGCATTCAGAGTTGCAAGTGCTCGAGGAGAGGTATGATGCAGGGGTTTTTGACTAAGCTCCTTTATTGCATTGTGGGGATCATGAGCCATTTCTTTTGGAGATCCCACTAAAGGCTCAAGGCTTATCTACGGAGGAGATAGTTGAGGACATTCCTTGGGGACTAGTTTGCAAGGAAGTATATGCATCCATTGATTGGGTGGACAAGTATATGACGGGTTTTTCATTCGGGCCATGTGATCAGTGCCCAGGGTGCACAGGAGGAGACCTAGACTCTATTGGATTGATTCACAGAGTTTTCAACATGCATTGGGAGTGATCGACTTCCAATTTGGTGGTGGGATCCTGGTAGTGATAGACTACTTTGATGACGAGAATGATCAACAGGGTCATGTCAGTGATTATTCCGCATCATTACGAGGATGTTGTGAGAGGAGTTGCTGATCTTTGTTTTATATGGAGAAGTATATTTTCCCTTCACTGTGATGCTTCGGCGAGACATGATCCAGGATAGTGAGTTTAGTCCTTTCAGGGGTTTCATCTTGGGGGTCTAGGTGAGGAGAGTGCAGTTTGAGCATGGTGGTTCGACAATTATTTTCAGATGGGTGCAACATCGATATGATGGTTCCTCTCAAAGATTAGTTTGGGACCCTGGGACTACATTCTTTGACAACTCGACAACCTATACAGATGAGATGGCCAATTTTTTCTTTCTGAAGTTTACTCTTGGGATGCTTAGGATTGGTTGCTTGGAGGAGTGGTGTTCTGACGAGTTGACCGAGTTTGTGCAGCTTATGATTGCCTGGATTATTAGAGGAAGTCAGGTGGATTCTTTTGTTAACACCTTGCATATCAATGCTATGAGTAGAGGGTGCTTCACATCATACATGTTAGTTTGGGACCCTAGCCACTTTAACACTTATAGGCAGGTCCGAGAGAGGTTCGCATGGAGGGACCTTGTGGATGATGTGTTGGGAGATTTTTTGGACAATGCCTAGATGGTGGCAATAGGCTAGGGGTGTTGGAGTATTAGGGCTTTCTCCCTTGACACTTGGAGATTAGGTGTCATTGATGCCCTATCAATTTGTGACCACATAGACTTCTCCTAGATGTATGATTTTGGAGTTGGTTTGGATGACTTTACTGAGATACATTGGTAGGATATGATCCTTGATAACAGGGACTATTCTTTGAGGCATTATAACTTGTGGTTGCAGGAGTAGAGGATGCAATCTAGGCAGGAGGAACATATATTATGATCAAAATGGTGCAACATCAGTATGATGGGTCCTTTCTGGTGATAGCATGGGACCTTGGGATTTTATGGGTTGACAATTTGGCAGCTGGTACAAAAGGGAGAGCCAACAATTACTTTTAGGATCTTATTCATATGGAGTATTGGATTGGTTTCCTAGGTGGAATACTCTATGGAGGGTGGAGTGAGTCTTCACATTATTTGATTGCTCTGTTGATTGATGGTCTTTATGAGGCCTCTTATGTTAGTACATTGTAGGACAATATTCTGGGTGGTAGGTGCTCCACATCTTTTAGATTGTTTGGGACCTAGGGATCATTATTATTTCCAATTTGGTTCAGTTTTTTGTTCTTATGGGTGTGATGGAAATGCTTGAGGACAAACAATCTTTGGGAAGGGAGGACTTTCATGTCCCCATTTTTGGGCTCCCTTTGTATACAATTGGAGATGACTTATAGGGTTTGTGTTAGCCAAGATAAAGGGGTGAGGTTATGTTACTAGTGAGCTCGGAGGGGTTGGAGGAGTTATATGGGGCCCAACCTATTCCATTTTTCATTTTTCATCATCGGGATCACTTCCACACAATTCATTTTTGGTTTCGTAGCATTCTGACGATTCTCATAATTTGGGATTATTGTTGAGCATATTTTAATTAAATGCACTAAAGGTGTTATTTGGATCATATTATTTGAAGGGACACCTTAGTGTAATAGCTCGTTAGAACTATGATGAAAAGATCTAGAGGTTGGGATGATGATAAAGGGGTTTCTAGCATTTGGAAATGTCTTAAAGGAAAATTAATCACTTTATGGCATTAAAAAGGGGTTAAAAAGTAACTTTAAGATTAATAGTCACTTAAACATTAGGAAATGGTGACTTTAATTTTAAGTGAAAGGTAAAAAGGGGAATAAGGGTCATGTGGATTAAGTCAAAAGGGGGAAGTTATAGAAGGGGAAACAAAGAAGAATAAAAGGAGGGATAGTGCTTTACTTTCTCAGTATGTTTTGGATTTGATCTCTTATTGGAGCGCTCTTATGAGCCAAGGTTTTCATTAGGGTTTTGGAAAAACCCTTCCATTGGAGTTTGGTTTTGGTGGTGCAATATCCACCCTAGCTAGACAAGGAGGAGGATCCATCCGAGATCTTCAATCGGAGCTTCATTTTGTGGTTTGTCTTCAGTTTAGAGGTGTATCAAATTGCTTAGGAGGCTCATGGGGCTTTCTGGAGGTGGTCGTGGCATATTCTAGGTTTTTGGCTTGCATATTGTGTGTTATCATTGATGTATTTGCAGTTGTTGTAGCGACCATTAGAGATTTTTCATTGCGGTGTTTAGATCTTCACTCATAATAAAATACTCCATGATTCTCTTTTATTCCATGTGTATTTAGATTGCCTGCAATATGTTTGAAAAAATGTCTTCTAATAGAATGAATGCAAAATATTTGTAGAAAGATGACAACCAGGAACAACAAAATTGCATAGAAGATCATAATAGCCGAGCCTAGCTCTATTGGGGATATAACATCTCTCTTATAGGATGTTCCTTACAATACTTCTTCATATGGTCGGATCAATGACTCTATTCTTCTAGTAGATGTGTAGTTTGGTTGGGATGTGTCTACTAGTGTTTTAATACCATTGATGAGCATATAAGTGGATGGTATGTGGAAATTTTACCATTTGGTTATTATTGGAATTAATATTTAATATAATAAACTAATTAAGGGACACTTGGGGTATATCTTCCTAGGAGCACCATGGGGGAAATCAACCAACAAGAGGGGAAGTAGGGGGAGTCCATAAAATATTATTTTATTTCTGCTACCAAGTGTCCTTATCCCAAGCCTCCCTATTAATTTGTCTTCTGTACCTTAAGGGTGGGCACACATTTCTCATGCAAGCCTTAGCGATGGGTATTGCTAACCTTTGGGGAAAAACGATTCAGTCATTCATTCTTGAAGGGTGGAGATGATGTTGACTATCCTATAATGTTGGTGCTAGATATGATGCCATAGTGTTGACATAATTACTATCTTGAAACCATGTGGAAGCCATGATTATGTTCATGGGTAATTGTTGAGATTAAGAAGAATTAATTTATAGTTGATTTTTCCATCGTTCCCAACAATAGAAATTTCCTTGTTAGCTTGTAGGGAGTACTGGAGGGAAGTGGGATAGCTTGAGGAACTATTTAGTATAGAAGGGGATCTCATTCCTTATGTTGTGTAGGGTTGAGGGGGAAAGAGAGGCAAGTGGGTGTAATGGCTATTGTGGAAATATGTTGAAATGTTATTTTCTTCGCGAAGATGTTTAGAATTTGGGACAAGTGAAGAAAACCGAATCCATATCTAGTAAATTCACACTTGTTGTTTTTTTGCGCCACATAGGGGTGGCACCTACATGAGATGGTACCTATGGTTGGGAGGAAAATTGCTCCCATGAAGCTATTTTCCCAAATGCACACCTCTAACAGATAAATAATTTGGTTTATAATATTATTTGTTAATGACTAATGCTTGAGTATATTGTCGTGAATGAGAATTTAGGTGCTTTATTGGAGAAGACACAAGTTTGGAAATCAACATTGGTCCATGAATGCAGTGCTGGGTGTTGGGTTGTGTGGTAGTTATTTATATGCATGTCAACAATATCTGTAATGCAAAGGGTGTTGGAACCTCTATTATAAAAACAGGATCGCAGAGCAATAAAATAAAACAAATGCGGAAATAAAACACAGAATATACACAATACAATAGAGACACATATATACGTGGTTCACCCAATGTGGGATATGTCCACTAGAGAAATTTCCAGGTCCTTCCTTTTTATTATCCAACAAAATGAAGGGATACAACCTACAACACGCCCACTGTAACTTCCTCTTCTTTCTCTCATAGTCTCCTCTATCATAATACAATAATCACACTCATACAAAACCTTAATACAATTCCCTCATAAAAGAGGGTTGCCTTCTAGGGAAAAATAACCCTAACATAACTTCTGTCGTCCGATCTGCGACCTTATAATGAACGGTCCATATTGACTATGAAATTACAATATTTTACAAGACAATTTTCCCAAAAAACATTTCCCTCAGGAGCTCCAGACCCCATTCATTCAGGGGCCAACCCTTGAACCCCTGAAAAAAGGGGGCTAGGCATACATGCATATAAATCAAGGAGATAATCGGGCTCCACAACCAATAATCTCCCACTTGGAGACTGATCACAACAACTCCACTACTGTTGTACATGTTGGACTATACTCCACCTTGGACCTGGAAAATTTCTCATCTTCACCTTCATGCTTGAAGACCAACTGAAACTGAGCATGAACTTAGTTTATCCCTGGTTACTCCCTTTGTTAACCTGTCTGCATGATTATGGCTAGTATGTATCTTTTCCAACTTCAATTGTCCATCTTCCAAGACAGATCGTATGAAATGGTACCTGAGTTGTATGTGCTTAGTCTTAGAATGGAAGGTTGAGTTCTTTGCAAGATGAATGACACTCTCGAAGTCACATTACAACATGGTATTCTCCTACTTATTTCCCAATTCCTCCATTGTAACGTACCCAGCCACCCACAAGCCGGGCTACGCCACTTCAAGCCCACTTTTGGACTTCTTTCAACTTCTGATCTAACTTTTAATTAATAAAGATAAATGAAGTATTCACATGCATAGATCAAGATCCATGCTACAACATAAATGAAATGAACCATATGTCGTACACAACAATAACCAACAAGCATGCATACAATGGATACAAAATTCATAGATAAATAAATACACAACGGAATAAATACACAAGTAAATAAAACCATAATAGAGAACACCTATATTTAATGAAACGAATCACCAACTGGCTGCAGACCAAGGACATTCCACCCAATCATAGACAATGTTGTTCCAAGTCTCAACAACAGTGTCACCCTCGAGCTAGGGCTATGAATCCACAAGGACGGTTCCATAGTGTCACTTGGCTTCCCAAACCAGTTAGCACTCAAGCTCTCACAAGATTTTCAACACCCACAACGATCCAAAGTACACCAACTCTCTTCTACCCAACCTGCACAACCTAAGAGAATGGGCCCCCTTCTTTTCCATGCAGTCCCTCAGGTTGTCCATCTCCTTCCAGGGCTCTAGTGTAGTTGGTCTAGAATATCCATGCCGAGACTCTCACGATTCACAGTTGTGAGAAAAACTAAACATAGACCAAAGCATCTCAGACATGCAGGCCTTAATTCATGGCTTGAATACACCATCAATCTTTACAACCAACAAATCCATGGATCCTCTTCAACATTTCGTTTTCCCTTCCAAAGCGAAACACAAATGAGGAAAGACGAGTGGGTGAAAGAGTGAATGGAGAGAGAATATAACGAAAGGTGTGAACCATCCACAACGAGTGAAGAAGAAACAACCCCCACCACAGACCAAAGATGGGTTTATGTAATTCTTGGAATTAAGGAACCACTTGGACTTCACCCCAGAAGCTCATGTAAATGTTATTCTCCCTTAAAAAAAAGAGGTAAATAAAATATAAAATAAATACTTAGTCCCTCAAGCGCCCTCTCTTGTGGAATCATAGCCTCATATAACTCTTATCCTTGTCTGTCTAGAAGCTAGTGATGCATTTATTAATAATAATGATCAAAACATTACATTTCCTAGGCACACTGGCCTCTTTCAATTGTTTGGGCACTCTGGCTTTCATGGATTAACAAAATAGATTATTTAATATGAGGCTCAAAACCCGGGGTGTTACATCCTTCCCCTTATTTTGGCACTATCTTCAGTGCATATACAAAACATAAATCAAAATTTCAAAATTTATTCAAAAATTTGCAGGTACTCTACCCACATGGCATCTTCATGCTCCCAAGTAGCATCTTTAGGACCGTAGCAGGTCCACTGGACTTTTATCTGCTCTATAACTCGATTCCAGAGCATTTTGACTTTTCTGTCCAATATTCGCATTGGCTAGACATGAAAGTCTCCCTCTGTCTCTACCTGAATCAGATGCCAATCAATAACATGGTTAGGATCATGTACATAATTTTTTTAGCAAAGAGACATGAAATACATTATGCACATTCATGGAAACAAGCAATGCAAGCATGTATGCAACTGGCCCTATTCTATCCAATATCTCAAATGGACCACAAAATCTTATTGCTAGCTTTGTGCAACTACCCAACTTCAAAGAGCTTTTCTTGGGCTTCACTTTTAAAAGCACATGCTCTTCCACTTTAAATTCTCTAGCTGTCTTTTTCTTATCTGTATAAATTTTCTGTCTATCTCGAGCTGCCTTTAAATTTTGTTTAATTCTAACCATCTGGGCTTCCATATCCTTGAGCAATTCTGGCCCAAGTACCACTCTGTTTTTTGGGTTGTCCCAACTCACCGGAGTATTGCATTTCCTACCATACAATGCTTCAAATGGGCTCATTTTCAATGAATCTTGATACCCATTATTACAGGCAAACTCAACCAAGTGCAAGTAATCTTCCCACTTAGATGGCTTATCCATCACATACATTCTCAACATGTCTTCAATTACTTGTTGACTCTCTATGTCTGCCCATCTGACTATGGATGGTATGTTGTGATAAAGTTCATATTTGTACCAAATCCTTTAAACAATCCCCTCCAAAATTTTAAGTTAACTTTGTATCTCTGTCTGAGACAATTGTCTTAGGTATCCCATGCAACCTAGCAATCTCCCTCATGTAAATTTCTGCAATATTACTTGTTGTATGATTCGTTTTTACATGAACAAAATGAGCAACCTTTGTCAATTTATCAACCACTACCATGATTGAATCATGTTGTCTTGTTGTCCTGGGCAATTTAGTTATAAAATCAATGGTTTCCACTTCCCACTTCTTCTCTGGAATTGGTAATGGTTGTAGCAAAACCGTTGGGTGCCTATGTTCAGCCTTCACCCTCTAACATTCCATACATCTGACAATGTACTCAACAACATATCTTTTCATTCCTGGCCAAAAGAATTGGCTTCTTACTACTGCAATTGTTCTCTGGTAACCGAGATGTCCAACATATAAATTCTATTTTTATGCATAAGTAATCCATCTTCCTTCATCTCATATTCTTTAATTTTCTGTTGTACATTTTCTTGCTATAAGTTTTCTTTTACCTGTAGGTAATGCTGATCTGTGATAACAACATCTAAAATTCTGCTCTTTAAATCTAACTGATGCATACTAACAACTGTAGCATGCATGAGATGTACTCTTCTACTAAGTGTATCAAAAACTTTATTTTATTTTCCTTTGATATGCTTGATGTCAAAATCGTATTCACTTAAAAATTCCAGCCATATCATTTTCCTGAAATTCAAATTTGGTTGTTCAAAAAGATATTTCAGACCACTGTGGTCTGTTCTTAATTCAAATCTCTTCCCTGTGAGATAATGCCTCCACATATTCAATGCATGTATAATGGCATCAAGTTCCAATCATGTGTGGCATAGTTCCTCTCATGTTCTTTAAGATTTAGGGACTCATAATCAATGACATGTCCATTTTGAGTGAAGCCTCCACCAAGTCCTTCCTTGCATGCATCTGTACATACCACAAAACTTTCATTTGGGTCAACAATATTTAAAATAGGAGCACTAGTAAGTAACTCTTTGAGCATATTAAAGTTCTCTTCGCACTCTGTTGTCAATTGAAATTTAATTCCTTTCTTTTGAAAATAAGTGATGAGATGAGAAATCTTAGAAAACCCTGCTATAAATCTTTTGTAGTAACCAGCTAACCCCATAAAAGATCTGACTTCTGAAACATTCATGGGTGTTGGCCGTCCTCTAATGGCTTCAATCTTCTCTAGATCTACTGCTATACCTTGTTTTGAAATAATTTGTCCCAAGTAATGGATCTGTTCTTGGTAAAAAGAACACTTACTAAGCTTGGCATACAACCGATGTTCTCTCAACACATGAAATACCAATCTTAGGTGATGTCCATGCTCTTCTTATGACTTAGAATAGACAAGTATGTTGTCCAGGAATACTATGACAAACTTATCCAAATAATCTCCGAAAATGCCATTCATTAAGCACATAAAGACAGTCGGTGCATTTGACAGTCCTAATGGCACCACTACAAATTCATAATGCCCATACCTAGTTCTAAAGGCTGTCTTATTGATGTCTTCTTCCTTGATTCTTACCTGATGGTATCTCGATCTCAAGTCTATCTTTAAAAATATCTTTGCCGCTCTTAGATGATCAAAGAGGTCATCAATTCTGGGTAGAGGATACTTATTCTTTACATTGGATTTATTCAGTTGTCGAAAGTCAATACAAATCCTTAAAGTTCCATCCTTCTTTTTGACAAAGAGTATTGGTGCTCCCTAAGGTGAAACACTTGGATGTATGTATCCTTTCTTCAACAATTCTTCCAACTACATTTGTAATCCTTTTAATTCTAATGTATTTATGTTGTAAGGTGTTTTTGATACCGGGGCAACTCTTAGCACTAAATTAATAGAGAAATCTATCTCTCTCTTTGGTGGCAACCTTAGTATTTGTTGGAATACATCTTCAAATTCTTGTAGTACTGAAAATTCTTCAAGGCTTGGCCCCTTTACCTTTTCTGGCTCCTCCACATGGACTGCATACAATTGACATCCTTTTCTGAAACATCTCTTCAACTGTAAGGCTAAAATCTCCCTTATAGAGATGGGTCTTGGAACTCCTTTCACAGTGCTCTGTTTTCCTTCTTCATCAAGACATGTAAATGTCTTGTTATGACAATCTAGGACATTATGATGCTTGTCCAACCAATCCATTCCAATTAGAATATCATAAGATTTCAATGGTATAATATTTAGATAAACATTAGTATTCACACCATTAAGACTTATGGAACAACCTCTGACCATATCATGGATTCTCCTTTTGGTTCCAGTGGCTAGCTGAACCAAACTTGAATTTTCAAGCTTACTTTTCTCCAAACGCAATCTATCCACTATTTTAGGATCAATGTAACAATGACTTGCTCCTGAATCAATTAAAATAGCAACAGGCTAATTAATGATCTTACCTTCCACCTCGATCATATTGGATTGGTACTCTGCTTGACGGTCATATAAAGCTGCAATACTTCTTCCCATGTCTTCTACTATTGTAGCCTCTTGGATGATGTGCATGGTCTTCACTTTTTCCTTTCTGTGAGGGCAATCCTTGTACATGTGATCTTCTTTGCATCTCCAACATTGGATTGGTGGTCTTCCCCTTTTGCATGATGAGTCTTCTCTCTTGTATTCATCCTTAGCATACTGGTCTTGATGATTGTTATTTGGGATATTTCTATTGAAAGGAGGTTTGAATCCCTTCCTCCTCTGATAATATTTCTCATTCTTCTTATCCTTCCAAGATTTTTGCATGGACTCTCTATCCTTTCCTTGCTCATACACGTACTTAACCTTCCTAATGGTCTCAGTCAAAGTCCTAGGTTCATCATATTGGATCTTCTCTTTATAAAAGGATGGTAATCCACTTAAAAACCTTAGTACTTTCATCTTCTCATCTTTTATAAACCCCACATACTTTAGCAGACACACACACTTCTTTTTATACTCTTCCATGGTCATGCTTCCCAACCTAATTTTAAAGAACTCCTACATTTTCTTGTCATAGAAGTGCTCTGAAAGGTACTCCTTCTAAAAATATTTCTTGAACTGCTTCCAAGTGATCCTATTCTCATTAATGTGCTCAACTTATTTCAGTTGATCCCAACACATAGCAGCTTTCCCATGTAAATGGTATGTGACAATTTTGGCTTCTAGGTTTGATGAGTAGTTATGCAATTGAAAATACCTTCTAATTCCAATAAACCATGCCTCAACATCGTCTTCCCTTTCTCTTTCTCCATCAAATGTTGGTGGTTTAAGCTTCCTCAAATCTCCTTGCAAACTGTCCAATTCATGTCTTCTTCTTTGCTGCCTAACATGAGACACCTATGGACTACTTATGGAATCTTCAGATGCATAAAATTTTCTTGTTGAACAGGGAGGTGAGTGATGCTTATGAGTTCTTCTAGCACTTCTTGAATAACCAGTTCTTCTGTGGTCATCTCTTCTTTCATGACATCTTCCCTCTTCCTCCTGTTTTGAGTTTGATCCATTCTTTGTTTGCCTCTGCAACTAATTTAAGCTTTGCATCACTTGAACATTTATCTCATTTTGTTCTCTTAATAGTCTCTCATTGTCTGCTTTGTAGCTCTGCACTTTTATTTTCAGGCTTCTCACAGTCTCTATCAATGTTTCTTGCTCCCCTCTGGCCTAGTGTCCGTTGGATTCTGTCTCTTCATTACCAACACTGATATTCTAACCTTTGGCCTCTTTATCATGGCTGGAAGATCCCTCTCCTTCTTCCATTTCTTGAATATGCATTATGAACTGATATGTTTAAACCCCCTTAATTTTGCAAAATATGCAAGGAACCATTTTGTTAGAATTATGCATATTAAAAAATAATTGCCAAACAATGCTACGGGTCTTTTTTCTTCTCAATTCATGAAGAATATATTATCATTCTCCACATTATAACACTTCCATGTTATCCTTTAGCTGGTACAAAGTTTGAATTTTGCATAAGCGCTTCTTCAAACCACTTTCCATGTGGGCACAGCTCGAAACCACATGCTTATTCGTTCTTTAGCACCTTCCTCTTTATTCTTCTACACATGATCTTGCTCAAACACAATGTTCGAGGGATTAGTCACTTCCGCATCCTTTTTCGCCTTGAATTGACCCCCGTTACCTTTTCATCAGACTGCCGCTAGGACCAAGTCCTATGGACTTCGGCCTTCGACTATTCTCCCATTCAATCTTCTGATTCCTCCCAGAGTTGTACTTCATCGAAGCCCTTGCAATAACTCTATTATCAAATCAAACAGTCGATATTTGATCTCTCGTCGACTAGACGGTCCCACCCCATCTGGAGGCTTCAACGAGATCAACGGTCACGACTTAATCAGGCGTTGAGATGGATGACCTTAATCAATTTGGGTATTCGGTGCTCCGGGACTCCGGAACATTACAACTCCCAAGTCTCTCAACTCCCCCGTAGTGATACTCGTCGAAGCTATTACCCTATCCTTCCACTATTGATCCAACAACCATGAATTAATCAAGCATCAGGATGGACAGTCCCTATTCATTTCATGACTTCAGAACATTTCAACTCTCGAGTCGTTCCACTTCCTGAAGTGCTTACGCCATCCTTCCACTGCTCAATATAATGATTGAGAAAGGTCTTGAAGGGATCTTAGATCAATAGTCTGTGTGAGTTCTCAACTTTGATCTTTGGTACTTTCGCTGGTAGAGACGTTGAACACCCTGGAGGCCATACTCCCAGAGTTGACTTGACATGCTGACATCACCCATGGTGACGTGGACCCATGGCATGTGTGCCACGTGTCACTCAAAAAATAACAGGTTGGATTCCAAAAGGTACTAGATCCAGGTGACACATGTCCCCACACGACACTCCTGCCACATGGCCTACGAAATATCATCAATCAAACGGACGGTCCACACTTTGCTCCTTGATCTACGACTGAGATCAAATCCGAGACTCCATGCTTTAGAAGTTTCCCGACTCCAGCGCATGCTACCTCCTGGATAGCCGAACACCAAACTGAAATCAACGGCTCACACTCCACCCATAGCCAATGGCTATGATTAACTCCGGGCTTTGGGCTTTGGGGCTTCTCGCTCCAGACAACCACCACACTCTTGAACTTTTGAACGCAGAATTGGCAAAGGGCGAAGATCTACAACTGAGACTCACCTTTGATCAACGACTAGGATTAACTCTGTTACTTTGGAGCTTTGAGAATTTTCACACCAAAATAAATTTCACCCGTAATCCTCTGGATAGCCGAATTTCTGAATACTTGAAAATCTACAGACACGTGTACCCAACAATTGACGGTCAGGATTTACTCTGTAATTCGGGGCTTCGTGAAATTCTCCACTCCGCGCAACCACAACGAATTTCTCCCGTAGTGCTGAATTGCTGCACCACTCGGGGATCTAATGAATCACACTCTCCCAGTGACATACGTTGTAGATTCACTCCGAGATTTCGTAGCGTCAGAGATTTCTCCTCCTGGCGACACAAGGGTCAATTATTCCCGAAGTGTCGAATCTATGAATTGTGAGATCTACGAATCATGTTCCATGATGGGATCTATGGATGAGATCCACTCTGCTTTGGCCAAGACTTACAGCTTGAGAACTACAATCGACAATTCTCGTTCTCCTGCGCTTAGATCCAACGACTAACGATCGACAGGCTCGATCTGACGACTATGAATTAATATCTCCCAGCCTTTGGTTTCAACTTTATCTGATGGTCCTCGTTCACCCGTCTTACGATCTAATGATCCAGAACAAAACTCCTTGATTCCACGGTGGTGATTTCTCTCGAATTAAAAAGGGAACGATCACTATTCTACGATCCTTTGCAAAGGATCTCTATATGCACGATGCTATGGCTTCTGTGCGATATATGCAATGTTATCTCTCCTAATATTTAAGATCACAAGGGCATATCCATTCTTAACCACAGTACCCTGTCCAACAGTTCCGGCCCATACTAGTTTGGTTCTTCAACTAGAAGCTATGATACCAATCTGTAACGTATCCAACCACCCACAGGCCGGGCTACGCCACTTCAAGCCCACTTCTGGACTTCTTTCGACTTCTGATCTAACTTTTAATTAATAAAGATGCATGAAGTATTCACATGCATAGATCAAGATTCATGCTACAACATAAATGAAATGAACCATATGTTGTACAAAACAATAACCAGCAAGCATGCATACTATGGATACAAAATTCATAGATAAATAAATACGCAACAGAATAAATACACAAGGAAATAAAACCATAACAAAGAGCACTTATCTTTAATGAAACGAATCACCAACTAGTTGCAGACCAAGGACATTCCACCCAACCGTAAACATTGTTGTTCCAAGTCTCAACAACAATGTCACCCCGATCTAGAGTTATGAATCCACAAGGACAGTTCCAAAGTGTCACTCAGCTTCCCAAACCAATCAACACTCAAGCTCTCACAAGATTTTCAGCACCCACAACAATCTAAAGTACACCAACTCTCTTCTACATATCCTGCACAACCCAAGAGAATGGGCCCCCTTCTCTGCCACACAGTCCCTCAGGCTGTCCATCTCCTTCCAGGGCTCCAGTGCAGCTGGTCCAGAATCTCCATGTTGGGACTCTCAGGATTCACAGTTGTGAGAAAAACTGAACACATGCCAAAACATCTCAGACATGCAGGCCTTAATTCATAGTTGGAATACACCAACAGTCTTTACAGGCAACAAAACCATGGCTCCTCTTCAACAATTCGTTTTCCCTTGCAAATCCAAACACGAATGAGGAAAGACGAGTGGGTGAAAGAGTGAATGGAGAGAGAACAAAACGAAAGGCGTGAACCATCCACAATGAGTGAGTGAGTGAGTGAGTGAAGAAGAAGCAACCATCACCATAGACCAAAGATGGGTTTATGTAATTCTTGGAATTAAGGAACCACTTGGCCTTCCCCCCAAGAAGCTCATGTAATTGTTATTCTCCTTTAAAACAAAAAGGGGTAAATAAAATATAAAATAAATACTTATCCCCTCAAGCCCCCTCTCTTGTGGAATCATAGCCCCGTATAACTCTTGTCTTTGTCCGTCTAGCAGCCAATAATGTATTTATTAATAATAATGATCAAAACACTACATTTCCTAGGCATATTGGCCTCTTTCAATTGTTTGGGCACTCTGGCTTTTCATGGATTAACAAAATACATTATTTAATATGGGGCTCAAAAGCTGGGGTGTTACATCCATAAATCTTTATAACCAAATCATTTCTTTACTAGCCTCTATAGTAGCAACATACTCTGCTTCCATTGTTGAAAGTGAAACAACCTTTTGCAGTTTCGAAATCCAACTTACTATTGTTCCACCTATAGTAAAAACAAACCCTATGGTGTTCCTCATACTATCTTTATCACCTGCCATATCTGAAGCAACATATCCTTGTAGAACAATTTCTTAACCTCCAAAACATAATGCATGTGCAACAATACCTCTCAAATACTTGAGAATCGATTTTACTTCCTCCCAATGTCCTTTACTTGGATTTTTCATATCCCTGCTCACAACTCCCATTGTATGTGCAATATCTTGTCTTGTGCAAACCATCACATACATCAAGTTGCAAACTGCTGATGAATAAGGGACCCTGGACATGTATTCTATTTCCTCCTATGTCTTGGGACACATTTCGTTAGTTAATTTGAAATGGTTGGCCAAAAGTGTACTAACTGGTTTTTCATTCTGCATTCTAAACCTCTCCAACACCTTCTTTATGTACTCACCCTAAGACAATGTTAGTTTGCGATTTTTCATGTATCTTGTTATTCTCATACCAAGGATTTTCTTTGCAACACCCAAATCCTTCATCGAAAATGAACTAGCTAATTTCTTCTTGAGCACATTTATATCCTGCATATTAGACCCTGCAACAAGCATGCCATCTACATACAATAGAAAGATAATATAACTTCTATTTTCTAGCCTTTTAAAATAAGCACAATGATCAGAATGACATCTATTATAACCTTGTTCTGTCATAAACCTGTCAAACTTCAAATACCACTGTCTTGGAGCTTGCTTTAGGCCATACAATATCTTCTTCAACTTGCATACAAAATTCTCCTTTCCTTTGACCTCATACCCCTGTGGGTGCTGCATATAAATCTCTTCCTCCAAATACCCATGGAGAAAAGTTGTTTTTACATCTAACTTTTCAAGATGCAATTATTCTATTGCTACAAGACTTAAAATAGTCCTAATTGAACTCACTTTAACAAAAAGAGAGAATATTTCATCAAAATATATACCTTTATTTTGTGCAAACCCCTTTACAACAAGTCTATCCTTGGACCGCTTTTTCCTCCATCTTCTTCCTTCAACCCATAAACCCATTTATTCTGCAATGCTCTTTTTCCTGCAGGTAACTGAACCAAATCCCAAGTTTGGTTATTTACCAAGGAATCTATTTCCTCTTTCATGCCTTGCTCCCACTTCTTTTTAGTGTCTACCTGCATTGCCTCTTCATAACATTCTGGCTCATCAGAATCAGTTAAATAAATAATACAATGAAGGAGAGTATCGTTCATGGGGTCTACTTAACCTCGTAGATCTTCTAACAACACTTGTAGGAGTTCGAGGTACATGTTGTTCCTGTTGTTCTACATTTTGATTTTCTCGTACCTTTGGAATTTCTTTTTCAACGATCTCATCAAGCACTATGTATTATGGTTTTTCTTTTTCCTATTTCTTTCCTTGCAATTGATATTTGTACATGACCTTCTCATTGAATATGACATCTCTACTCCTAATGATTTTGCGATTTTCATAATCCCATAAACGATAAACAAAATCATTAACCCCATATCCAATAAAGGTACACTTCTTGGATTTTTCCTCAAGCTTTTTTCTATTTTCTTTATCAATATGGATAGATTCTTCACAACTGAAAGTCTTTAAAAAATAATAGTTTACCTTTTTACCTATCCATTCCTCCTCTAGAATTCCACCATCCAAAGATATTGAAGGCCCTCTGTTTATTAAGTAAACAAAAATATCTACAACATCTGCCTAGAACTATAAGGGAAACCCTACATGCAATCTCATACTCCTTGCACGCTCCATGATTGTTCTTTTCATCATTTCTGACACACCATTTTCTTGTGGTGTTCCTGGAACTTTTTTCTCTCTACTAATCCCATGGTATGAACAATAATCATCAAACTCCTTGCTGCATATTCACCCCCATTGTCCGATCTTAGACACTTCAACATTTTTCCTGTCTCATTCTCAACCAAATCTTTCCATTTCTTAAAAGTATAAAAAACATCATATTTTTGTCGAATGCAATAAACCCAAGTTTTTCTAGTTGCATCATCAATAAAAGTAACATAATAACGAGAGACACCAAGAGATGATACCTGAGTTGGTCCCCATTTATTTTGTGAAGTATCTGCATTCCCTTCTCACTCATGTGTCCAAGCCTATGATGCCAAAGTGTTGTATCCACTCATGTAGAAGCTAAAGAGATAGAAGAGTTAGTATTAACAGTACATAAATATAATTTACCTATTGTTAACACATAAGATTGTATTATAATTTGAGATAATTTCCCAAAATATAATTGCTATAGGAGGGTTCCTGTACTTTTGGACAACTTGACTTCAAGTCAGTTTTTCAGGGGTTTTGAGAAGGCGTTTGCAGTGCTTGATGATTCTATTGTGTATCAGACATCATAAGATTTCCAAAAATATCTCTTGCAGCCAAAAAATCCTATGGGAAGGCCTCCAAACATCCTCTCAAAGACCACACTGCATTTCTGCTAAGAGCACGCTACGCTTCTGCAATTTTTGAATGACCAACTTAAAAATTGGATTATGAACAAATGAGAAGGTATTTTTGAAAATTGGAGGAGGTTTATGTTCATCACATACCAAATAACAAAAAACTCTATCACTTTTGCAAAATGGGTTATTTTTAGAGAGATATTAGATACAGAAAAGGTGCTACGGAATCACCTAGCCAGACAAACAAATGGCGTTACAGAATTTGCAGAACTGTTTTACAACGACGCTACGGAATTTCCTGTAGCGGTTACTGTTTGGATATTCGCCTTGTTGGGAGATTTCCACCTATGAAGGAAGGTTCAAATGGTCTCCTAAGAGTTAGTTGGACATGAGGGACATGTGTTCCATCTCCAGATCAAGCAACATGACATGTTTCAATAGACATTTATCACAATAGGCAAGATCCCGAAAAATATGAATTTGTTAAGTTTTTGTTGGAATCTTTTGTAACAAGACTCCTAAATGGAGGAGCATCCTATGTAGCTCCTTGGTTTCGACCTCCTTAGGGTAGAGAGAGATCATTTACTATATATTGAAGTGGATTTTGAGAAGGAAAGGGTTGGAGTGATAGGAAAAAGACTGTTACTATTTTGTAAATTCTCAGACTCTGTATATCTGGATGGAGGATTCTTGTGTAGTCAAAGATCAACTTGTGCTCCTCTCTTTGTCCATTCTCTTTGTCTTCTTTCTCTAATGGAATATTGATTGATAAAGGATTTATCAACATCTTTGTTAGCAGAGTTATGCAACGGATGATTTACTGTGTATTTTGTGAAGCATCTCTTTTTGGAGCAAAACTTTATTTCTTGATTAGAAGGATCCTAATTAATGAAATTTCAGCCACATGAATGTGTCAATCAAGCCTGATGTGAAATTGACTGTTCATCTTGATGTTTTTTTGCATTTTCTTCTATTCATCTTTCAAATATGTGCTAGTTGGAGATTATGATAGCCCTTTTTGCTGGAATATAGTCTTTGGAATTTCGTGCATTAGATCAGGCTTTGAACATTATCAGTTTGATCCATTTTTTAATATAATCACTCATCCAACTCTAAACATTATGATGGGTACTGGGATTACACTTACAACAGTCTAAGTGTGACTCTCAATTCTAACATAATTGGTGTCGTTGCTGGGGACGGATTTGAGCAGATTGAAGAGCTCCCTGGGAAGAATGATATAGATCCAACTCTTGATGGTAGACAAGAGAGGGATAAATAAAATTGACTGTAATCATTTACCTTGCGACTCCACTGGGGAGGATCCAGTTGACAGAAAGATGAAAGGGCATAAGGGGAAATCCAAGTATCAGTTTATGAGCCTTCTTCTTGAGTTGTTGTTGTTCTTTATCTTTTCATTTTTACTTTTCCCTTCATGTATTAAAAGGACCATCTTGTGTTTTGTATATTCAGATGATTATCAATCTTCTTTTATATATCCATCTTTAGAAGAAGAAGATTTGCATACTTCTTGTATTGTAGATGTTGATTTAGTATTTTCACCTAAGCATGTTCATAGAGATGATCTTTGTATTCAAATACCTCCTGACTTTGATCAACCATGTAACCTTGCAAAGGTCGAAACAGATTCAAAACCTAACCAGATTTCATCACCTTTTTCCATTATTGTTGAGCCTTGTCATCAACATGTTTATCCTCATGATTATCCCACTGCTTTTAAAACTAAAATCAGAATGAAGATGTTCAAGCCTTTAAGGCTGCCATATCTCCTTCATCCTTATCCTCTTGACTGCCTTCAGTATCTTCCCCGGTTTCTGGAGAGGATCATGTTTTAGCTGAGAGGCATTTGGGGGCCTTTGAAAATTTTGTTGATTAGTTTGAGATTATACATGATGATGTTATTATGAGGTTGCTCTCCAAAACTTTGTTCAAAGATGCTGCAATATGGTTTAAGGATTTGAGAGTTGATTCCATTTGTTCTTGGATTGATTTATCCAATGCTATTTCAAAGTATTGGGGTGAGAACAAATATTTTGATTTGTACCTCGCTGATTTTTATGCTTTTAGGAGAGGCGAAGACAAAGTTCTGTCTATCTTCAACAAAAGGTTCTACAACATTTATCATGAAATGACTTTGGAGATCCGGCCTACAGATACCGCTGCCATGGTATACTATGTTATGGTTCAACATTCAGAGCTTGTCCTTCTCTTGTTAGAAAGGAAATCATCATCTTTAAGACAGTTGTTTGAAGATGCCCAAGAAATTTAGGAGAACATCCGTGCTTCCAGGAGGATCCGAGAGTGGGTTTACTTTGAAAGTCTACATGCACATGAGCAAGAGAACTGTCAGGATGTTTCATATCTGGAGCAAGAGGATAATGAATATGAAGCAAATCTAGAACAACATCAAGAGTGTGAGTATATGTCATATTGGAAATAATATTCTCCAGTGTTTGCAGATGTTCCTATGGACATGTATGCATGGCAAGTTGATGATCAGTTTTCAATCCATTTTGATCATGAGGTAACTGACGATTGCCTAGGTAATTACATGTTTCTAGTTGATAATGATCAATATGATTTAAACCATGTTTTATCATCATCTTGTGATCATGATTTTGAAGAGAGAGTTGTTTCTACTAATGATCAAGATTTGATCACAAGAGAACTAGGAAGTCATATGTTTGCAAGCATAGAGGCATTCATGGATGAGGCATTCATCGATCAATATGTTTTTTATTTTGGTTTCAAGGATCTGGTTGTAGCCTTGATGGAGTCATATTTTTCAGATCACTTGAAAATCATATTTTATTTACTTACCAGTGCTTCTGGGTGAGTATTGTTTCCTGAAGGATTTTTTATCACCGTTGTTACATTTCAAACATCATCTATTGATCAGTGGTATGGACGATATCTTTTCAGTTTTGAAGTTGCTTGAATGGTTGTTATGGAAGTCTGCCTTTACTTGACCAAGTTGCAAATCCATTTAGAGGTAGGGTAGCATAGGAAATAAGCTCGCTTTCTGAGAAGTTATTTTCCTTCAATTTACAACAGATATATCAGTTAGATTTCTTGAATAAGTGGTAGTTTTTGACAGTGTTCAGAGATTGGTTACACAGTTGACTCCATAGACGAATGGATAAGGCAACTGGAACTGCATGTTCTTGGAAGCTCACAGGGAGCATGCCATCCCCTATGGATCCAAATGTTAACACATAAGTTTGTATTATAATTTGAGATAATTTCCCAAAATACAATTGCTATAGGAGTGTTCCTGTACTTTTGGAGAGCTTGACTTCAAGTTAGTTTTTCAGGGGTTTTGAGAAGGCGTTTGCAGGACTTGATGATTCCAATGTGTAGAAGACATCATAAGATTTCCAACCATATCTCTTTCACCCCAAAAATCCTCTGGGAAGGCCTCCAAACACACTCTCAAATACCACACTACATTTCTGCTGAGAGCACGTTGCGCTTCTGCAATTTTTGAGTGACTAACTTAAAAGTGGATTATGAACAAATGAGAAGGTATTTTTGAAAAATGGAGGAGGTTTTTGTTCATCACATACAAAATAACAAAAACCTCTCTCAGTTTTTCAAAACGTGTTATGGTTAGAGAAATATTCGATATAGAAAAGGAGCTACGAAATCACCTAGCGAGACACACAAAGAGCATTACGGAATGTGCAGAATTGTTTTACAACAACGCTACATAATTTTCTGTAGCGGTTACTGTTTGGATATTCGCCTTGTTGGGAGATTTCCACCTGTCAAGGAAGGTTCGAATGGTCTCCTAGGAGTTAGTTGGACATGAGGTACATGTGTTCCATCTCCAGATCAAGCAACATGTCCTGTTTCAATAGACATTTATCACAATAGGTAAGATCTCGAAAAATAGGAATTTGTTAAGTTTTTGTAGGAATATTTTGTAACAAGACTCCTAAATGGAGGAGGATCCTATGTAGATCCTTTGTTTCGGCCTCCTTAGGGTAGAGAGAGATCATTTACTATATATGGTAGTGGATTTTGAGAAGGAAAGGGTGGGAGTGATAGGAAAAAGACTGTTACTATTTTGTAAATTCTCAGACTCTGTATATCTGGATGGAGGATTCTTGTGTAGTCAAATATTAGCTTGTGCTCCTCTCTTTGTCCATTCTATTTGTCTTCTTTATCTAATGGAATATTGATTGATAAAGGATTTATCAACATCATTTTTAGCAGAGTTATGCAGTGGATGATTTACTGTGTATTTTGTGAAGCATCTCTTCTTGGAGAAAATCTTTATCTCTTGATTAGAAGGATCCTAATTAATGAAATTTAAGCCATATTTATGTGTCAATCAAGCTTGTCGTGAAATTGATTGTTCATCTTGATGTTTTTCTACATTTTCTTCTATTCATCTTTCAAATATGTGCTGGTTGGAGATTATGATAGCCCTTTTTGCTGGAATATAGTCTTTGGAATTTCGTGCATTAGATCAGGCTTTGAACCTTATCAGTTTTATCCATTTTTTAATATAATCACTCATCCAACTCTAAACATTCTAATGGGTACTAGGCTTACACTTACAACAGTCTAAGTGTGACTCTCAGCACTAACACCTACCTTCTCTCCTTTTGCTATCACCAATGATCCTTTGGTGACCTTCCACGCCTTATCTGTAAATATAGATGTACAACCTTCACTTGCCAACTGCTCTGTTGAAATTAAAATTTTCCTTAGATCTATAACATGTCTTACCTATTTCAACAACCATTGGTTTCCATTCTTTTGTTTTATTTGTACCTTACCCATTCCAACAATTTTTCATGGTGCATCATCACCCAAATGAACCTGTCCAAAATCACCTTGAACATAATCTAGAAAATGTTTCCAATGGGGCATGGCATGAAATGAAGCCCCTGAATCTACTACCCAAGACTCATAAATATTATCTACAAAAATAATCAAAGCATCTTGTAACACATCACTTGTTACATTTGTTTCCTGATTTTTCTCTTGTTGTCCATCTCTTTATTTCTTTGGAGCTCTGCAGTATTTCTTCAGATGTCCTTTCTTCCCACAATTCCAACACTATATCTTTCCTAGTATGGATTTGGATCTTCCCTTCTTAGAATTCCCACGGTCCCCTGAGCCCTTTCCTCTATCCTTTTGTCGTCCCTTGTTCTCCACGGTCAATGCATTACCTGATGTCTCACAAGTGTTTTTTCCGTCGCATTTCCTCGCTAAGGATAACACCAACAACATCATCAAATTTTAGAGTCTTTGAACCATAGACAGAGTTACTTACAACCATGACCAAGCCATTCCAACTTTATGGAAATAAGCACATGATTAGAAGACCCCTGACCTCATAATCACAATCCACTTTTACATAACTTAGTTGATTAGTAATCACATTAAATTCAATTAAATGATTTGCAATAGATCCACCTTCTGACATCTTCATATTAAATAATAGCTTCATTAGAAATACCTTATTGGAAGTCTAGATTTTTTCATACAGTTTAGCCAATGCATCCATCAACTCCTTCATTGTCTTTTCTTTTGAAATAGTGAAAGCCACCGACACTGCCAGGTTCAACCGTATCGTTCCTAGTGCCTTTCTGTCAATAACCTCCCATTCTTCTTCCTTCATGGTCGTTGGATTCTTTTCTATTCTTCCCAATGGTAGGAATAGACCGTTCTGATATAAATAATATTCCATATTCATCTTCCATAACTGGTAGTTTTGGCTATTAAATTTCTCAACCCTAAACTTTTCATCTTCCGCCATTGCTCCCACTCGAGCCAAGAACCCTCTTTTCCTGCGAGTTACCTTTCACTTTGATACCAGTTGTTATAAAATCGGGATCGCATAGCAATAAAATTAAAGAAATGAAAAAATAAAACACATAATATACATAATACAATAGAGACACAAATATACGTGGTTCACCCAGTGTGGGCTACATCCACTAGAGAAATTGCTAGGTCCTTCCTTTTTATTATCCAACAAAATTAAGGGATGCAACTTGCATCACGCTCATTGTAACTTCCTCTTCTTTCTCTCGCAGTCTCCTTTCTCAGAATACAATATCACACTCATTCAAAATTGTAATACAATTCCTTCATAAAAGAGGGTTGCCTTCTAGGGAAAAAAACCCTATTATAACTTCTATTGTCAGATCTGCGACCTTATAATGAACGGTCCAGATTGACTATGAAATTACAATATTTTACAAGGAAATTTTCCCAAAAAACATTTATCTCGGGGGCTCCACCCCCATGCCCCCCAGCCAGGGGGGGGGTAGGTACCCCCCGGACCCCCTTCATTCAAAGGCGAGCCCCCGAACCCTCGACAAAAGGGGGCTATGCATACCTTCATACAAATCAAGGAGATAATTATGCTCCACAACTAACAACCTTAAGTCTTGATGGTTCATCACACTTCTCCTGGGATCAGTCAGCCAGGTAGTTGACCAACATCTAGAAACAATCGGTCGGGGGATTGATTGAATATCTGCATCAGTCGGTCGAGTAGTCAAATTTTTTTTCGATCGGACAATTGACCATCAGTTAAAGAAAATCAGTCGATGGATCGACGAACCGAGCAATCGAATACAAGTTGGACGCATGGACGGTCGGGTCAAGCATCCTTAATGAGCCGACTAGACATCGTGGATTTGACAGAGTCAAATCTGACTACCGAAGGTTGTATATGGATAAGGTCTTTTTGATTCCAAGGAAGTTGGTTAGATCTTGAGGCTATAAATAACACACTCGATGGGTCATTATATGCCAATGTTGAACATGGTGTGCATGTTTAATGTGAATTGTGGTGTTCTGATCACAATGTGTTGTGCTTAAGTGTTTTAACAATGCCTTTAGACACCACCATATTTTTTTTGAAGGTTATTCCTCTTTGATTATCTGTAGTTTTTTTATTTGTTTCATATTAGGTTACACCCAACCCCCAACATGGTATCAAAGAGACTAGTTGAGACCTCACCTATTGTCCACAAATGTTACTAAGTCAGATATGTTCGTGATTGACTCTAGGATGATGATTTGCTAACTTTAACTTGTGGAAACAAATAATATTTGTTAAGATATCGAATATGGATTCGAAGATCAATCATGTTGTTTTGAATGGATAAAACTATGTTGACTCAACACCAGACATGGAAACCCTACTGAAGAGTAAAGGACTATGGCAATATATGAAGACTGCAATTCCAAATATGACAAATGATTAGATGAAGTTCGTTGTCGATGGAAATAAGGATGAGGTTTTGGGGTCATCACAACCTATATCTCGTAGGAGATTCAATTTCACACTAGCGGAATCGATTGTGCTCATTAACTCCGGAAGAAACTGAAGTCTTTGTTTGAAAATTTTGATGAAATCCATGTCATGCGATTGGAGAAAGAGTTGATCTCTCTCAATCCTCATTCTTTCGATAGAATTGAGGACTATTTGACATGTGTGAAGGAATTGCAGTTGAAATTGGGAGAATTTGGAAATAATTATCAGAATAAATATGGACAATTCATCGAGTTGCTCCCAATGAATATGAGAACACAATTTGACATGTTCTTTTTGAATTTCCGCACCAACTGAAAGGCACACAAGGAAGATGGCAAGGATTACATCTTTGAAGCTTTATGTGACTTACTAATTAATGATCAACACAAATTGCTTGATGAATGCAAGCTTGGTGGAAAACATCAAGCTCACTTTCTCAAGGGAAAGGGAAAGGTGAATCATAAGGAAAGAGGACGGTTTGATACCCCTATACAAAGACCTGGATGCCTCGACCAAAAATCTAAAGGGTAGACAGATGCACCTCGCTGACTCGAAAGAAGAAGACATGTCAGTACTATGGAAATACTGGACATATGAAGAGAAACTGCCAGAAGAAGAGAGATGACCTAGAGGAGAAGGTCAAGCGCCTTGAAGGAGACGTGTCAGTTGTTCATCGACCCACTGATAATTTCATCTTCCAAGTCAAAAATTCTCAAGCATTGCTTTCTCATTCTGCGTAGAATGAATGGGTCATTTAGGTAGTCGATTATGGATGCACTCATCATATGTCTAAGGATGCTTCCTTGTTCACGTCCTTAGATAAAGTTGCAGAAAGAAAGATCTACGTTGTTGATGACTTTTCTCTCGACATTGATGGTCATGGTGATGTTCTTTATCGACATGGGAGAATTTTCGACGTTTATCATGTGTCGAATCTAACTGCCAACTTGTTGTCGGTTTCTCAATTAACAAAAACAGGTAAAATTGTGGATTTTTGGCGAGGTCGATTCTTTGTCCAAGATTTGAAGAAAGGTCAGTCAATTATCGCTGGAGGGTTTCTTGACCCAAAGGAAAGTTTGTATAAGTGTTGTGACACGAATCAACTCAACTCTAAACCGATTTATCTTATTTCTGACACTGATGAACGGATTTGAATTTGACATGAACGACTTGAACACCTAAATTTTAGAAGTCTACAGTCATTGGAAACTTACAATATGGTTGTTGGTCTACCTAAATTTTTTCCCCCTGATGGAGTTTGTAGAGGACGTGTGCTTGGAAAACATCATCGGGAACCATTCAACTCTAGAAAATCATGGCAAGCGCAAAACCTCCAGGAGTTGGTTCAAAGTGATCTATGTTACATCAATCTACCTTCCTTAGTAGGTGCAAGGTATATTTTGACATTTATTGATGATATCTCTCATTTCACTTGGATTTATTTCCTAACAAACAAGAATCTTGTCTTTGAAAAGTTCAAATAATTCAGGGCCTTTGTTGAAAAGAAATGTGGTCGACCCATCAAGTGCCTGCGATTAGACAATGGTGGTGAGTATGTGAATCAACCTTTTGAATACTACCTTGTTCGATATGTTATTGTCTGGAAATGGTTGGTTCCTCATACCCCTTAGCAAAAAGGCATTGCAAAATGAAAGAATAGGACGTTAGTTGAAATGGCTAGATGTCTTTTGTCGAATTGGCTAGATATATTCTCAATCACATATTGACTCAAGTTTTTTCTTCTGTGACTCCAATCAAACAATGGTCTGGAAGAAATCCCTTAGTCAACCACCTCCATGTGTTTGGATGTATTTCTTGGGATCATATTACCGACGATTGCATAAATAAATTGGATGCAAAGAGCCATGATTGCATCATGATGGGATGCTCTGAAGAGTCAAAAACCTATTGACTGTTTGAACCTATCAAACAATAGATCATTATTAGAAGAAATCTATGGTTTGATAAGAAGTCTTTGGGTATTAAGTTGATGAATGCCTCCTTTGGTTTACTACAGGATGGTTCCTTTGATGTTGTCTTCAATAATGGTGTTGTTATTCTGCTTTTCAGTGCTCCAGCTGGACAGTCAAACTCTGTTTCATTTCGACTGGGTCGTCAAACTCCGAGTGATTGGTCAATCGATTTATGTTTCGACTAGTCCATCATCTTCTTCGACTGAAACACTTTTGACTTCTAATCAACCTTCTGTAGTGAACAATAGTTCACCCCTTTCTTGTCTACCCAGATGGGATGCTAAGACAATTGAAGTAGTTGATCCTGATGTCAGTGATGTTTCTTTAGGCCAACAAACTCGTAGTCAAAAGTAGCATGCCAATGTTGATTTGATGACTCGTGTGCTTGAAAATTCTAATCATGTTACCTACTCAGATGCATAAGGACAACTTGAATGGGATCAGGCTATGCAAACTGAAATGGATTCTCTGTTGAAGAATCACACTTGGGATTGGGTTCCTCAACCTCAAGGAAAGAACATCGAGAAGTGTCGATGGGTCTACAAGACCAAATTTACCTTTGAAGGTGTTGTTGAGTGTCATAAATATTGCTTGGTTGCAAAATGGTTTCTAAAAAATAAGGCATTGACTACATTGAGACCTTTTCCCCTACTACAAACATGAACTCTATTCAACTGATTCTTCCCCTTGCTGCTAAGTTTGGATGGAAAATCCACCAGATGGATGTGAGGAGTGTTTTTCTTCATGGTGACCCATCTGAAGAAATTTTCATGGAACAACCTCCTGGTTTCTTAACAACTTCTAACTTGGTTTGTCAACTTCAAAAGTCTATTTATGGTTTGAAACAAGCTCCTAGAGCTTGGTATGCTAATATCAACAATTTCTTTCTTCGACTTGGTTTCAAACATTGTGAATCTGATCATAGTCTATATGTACTCCATACTCATGGACAGACTTTGATTATTGTTGTGTATGTTGATGACCTTGTCATAACTAGCAATAACATTGATATCATTCTTAGATTGAAGAAACAACTTGTTGACTCCTTTGATATGATAGATGTTGGTATTCTGCATTACTTTTTGGGTATTCAAGTATTACCTTTATTTGATGGTTTATTCTTTTCTCAATATAAATATGTAATGGATATCCTGACACATTTTAAGATGGCAGACTATAAGCCATATGATACTTCTTTTCAATATGGAGTTAAGATGAGTAAAACTTGTCAATCTCCTAAAGTCAATGCTACACTCTATCGAAAATTGGTTGACAATATTATTTATCTCACACATAGTCAACCTGATGTTTCTTTTGTTATTAGTGTGGTTTCTCGGTTTATGCAGGATCCAAGAGAAATCCACTAGAAAGTTGTGCAAAGGATTGTTCGCTATCTCAAGGGTACCACTCATCTTGGTATCAAATATTGTCGAAGTTCAAATTCGTTAGTCATCTTCACTGACTCTGACTGGGCAGGGGACAATGATAATTAGAAGTCCACTTATGGATATGTGTTTCTCTTAAGCACTAAGCCATTGGTTTGGTCATGCAAGAAACAAAAGGTAATCTCTTTGTCGACTACAAAAGTAGAGTATTATGGTGTTGTTCATGCAAGAACGAAGGTAGTATGGATTCTCCAACTCTTAGGTGAACTTGGATTTCCTGTATAGACCTTGACTACACTTTACTATGACAATTAGAGTGCAATTCAGGTTGATGAAAAATTGGTTGCACACAATAATATGAAACATGTTGAGCTCCATGCTCACTATTTGATACAGTTGGTTCAAGAGAAAGTTGTCTCTCTTGTTTATTGCATAACAAATGATCAGATTGATGATATCTTTACCAAACCCTTGTCTAAAGCTAAGTTTGTCAAGCTTCGTTCGATGCTTGGGAGAAGCTACAATTATGGAGGGGTGTCCGGCTGACTTAATTTCACCTCCTAAATCTCTAGAGATGTGTGTTGATTGGGGGGTGTTGGAACCTCATGTTTTGATGGTTCATCACACTTATCCCGGGATCAATCAGTCGGGTGATCGAACAACATCTAGAAATAGTCAGTCAGACGATCAACAAAATATCTAGATCAGTCGATTGAGTAGTCGACAAGTTTATCGGTCGGATAGTTGACCAGTATTCAAATATAGTCGGTCGATTGATTGGCTAGTTGAGCAATCAACTATGAGTTGGATGCATGGAGGGTTGGATCAAGCATCCTTGACAAGCTGAATAGACAACACAGATTTGACGGAATCGACTCTAACTACCAATGATTGTATGTGGACAAGATCCTCCTGATTCCAAAGAAGTTGGTTAGATCTTGAGGCTATAAATAGTATACCCAATGGCTCATTATTATGTGTATCATATGCCAATGTTGTGCATGTTCAATATGCATTGTGATGTTCTAATCACAATGCATTGTGCTTAAGTTCTGTAATGGTGTCTTTAGACACCACCATTTTTCTTTGAAGGTTATTCCTCTTCGATTATCTGCAGTTCTGTTTATTTGTTTCATATCAGGTTACACCCAATCCCCAACAAATGGCATATAATCGACATTGCAGGTATCTGAGAAGGTACCAAAATCATGGAGAAAATGTAATTGTATTATGGGAAATGATTGTATATGTAGGGTGTTGTATTTTTCCATGTACTATTTGTAAATATTTCATGTAATATTAGAATATATGTTTGAGTTAAAATGGTTGAATGTGCACATAGTTACTGAACAATGTTGGTTGTGGAGCTTGATTATCTTCCTGATTCAGAAGTCTTGTTTAAGCCACATTTGGACCCCATTGCTTGACGGGGGGGGATGTGGGGGGGCTCCCCCCCCCAACCTTTATTGCCAGGGGGGTCTAGGAGGGGGGGCAGAGAGAAATTTTGGAGCACCCCCCCCCACCCTAGCGGGGGATTCAGAGGTAGCGCACCCAAAGCAAAATTTTGGTAAAAATTTCCCTAGAAGGAAACCCTCTTTTATGTATGAGGGAGTTGTATTACGACTGCATGAGCGAGTGAATAATGTATTATGAGAGAGGAGACTGTAAGAGAAAGAAGAGGAAGTTACAATGGGAATGTTGTAGGTTGTATCCCTTCATTTACTAGACAATAATAATGGAAGGACCTATCAATTTCTCTAGTGGATGTATACCACACTGGGTGAACCACGTATATCTGTGTCTCTATTGTTTTGTGTATATTTTGTGTTTTATTTCCACATTTGTTTTATTTATTTCTCCGCGATACTGTTTTTCTAACAACTAGTATTAGAGAAAAAGGTTACTCGCAGGAAAAGGGGGTACCTAGTTCAAGTGGGAGCAATGGCAGAAGATGGAATGTTTAAGGTTGATAAATTTAACAATTAAAACTATCAATTATGGAAGATGTAGATGGGAGATTTTTTTATATCAGAAGGATATTTACCTACCATTGGGCAGAAAAGAAAAACAACCGGTGAGTATGAAGGATGAAGAATGGGGGATTCTTGACAAAAAGGCACTGGGAACGATACGATTGTGCCTGGTAGCGTTGATGGCTTTCAATATTTCGAAAGAAAATACAACAGAGGATATAATGAACACATTGGATAAACTATATGAAAAATCTTCGGCTTCCAACAAGGTATTTCTAATGAAGCGATTATTTAATATGAATATGTTAGAAGATGGGTCTATTACCGATCATTTAAATGAATTCAATACAGTTACTAATCAACTAAGTTCTGTAAAAGTGGACTTTGATGATGAGGTTAGGGCTCTTCTAATCTTGTGCTCATTGCCAGAAACATGGAATGTCTTAGTCATGGTTGTAAGTAACTCTGTCTCTGGTTCAAACACTCTAAAATTTGATGATGTTGTTGGTGTTATCCTTAGCGAGGAAATGCGACGAAAAAGCATAGGTGAGACATCAAGGAATGCATTGACTGTGGAGAACAGGGGAATATAAAGGGAAAGAGGAAAGAGTCTAGGAAACCATGGGAAGTCCAGGAAAGGAATATCCAATTACAAACTAGGAAAGATAGAGTGTTGGAATTGTGGGAAGAAAGGACATCCAAAGAAAGACTCCATAGCTCCAAAGAAACAAAGAGATGGACAACATGAGAAAAACAAGGAATAAAATGTAGCAGGTGATGTTTTATAAGATGATTTGAATATTTCTTTAGATAATATTACTGAGTCTTGGGTAGTGGATTCAAGGGCTTCATTTCATGCCAAACCCGTAGGAAATATTTTCAAAATTATGTTCAAGGTGATTTTGGACAGGTTTATTTGGGTGATGATGAACCATGTCAAATTGTTGGAATGGGTAAGGTACAAATAAATAAAAAGAATGGAAACTAATGGTTACTGAAAGAGGTGAGACATATACCACATATGAGAAGAAATCTAATTTCAACAAGATAGTTGGCAAGTGAAGGCTATATATGTACATTTACAGATAAGGTGTGGAGGGTCACTGGTAATGGAAAAAGGAGAGAATGTAGGTACATTGTATTTATGTATTGGTAATGATGACTCTTCAATATATTTAGCTTCTACATGTGTGGATAAAATAATGTGGCATCATAGGCTTGGACACATGAGTGAGAAGGGAATGTAGATACTTCACAAAAGGAATTTGTTGCAAGATCTTAAACAAGTTGATTTGGATTTCTGGGAGCATTGTATTTATGGAAAACAAAAGAGACTTAGATTTCTCAGATTTGGGGAGGAAAAGAAGAGTGAAAATTTAGAACTTGTGCATACAAATGTATGGATACCATCTCAGGTATCATCTCTTGGCGGCTCGCATTATTATGTTACTTTTATTGATGATGCAACTAGAAAAACTTGGTTTTATTGCATTCGACAAAAATATGATGTTTTTGACACTTTTAAGAAATGGAAAGCTTTGGTTGAGAATGAGACAAAAAAAAGGTTGAAGTTTCTAAGATCAGACAATGGAGGTGAATACTATAACAAGGAGTTTGATAATTAATGTTCATACCATAAGATTCATAGAGAGAAGACAGTTCGAGGAACACCACAAGAAAATGGTGTGTCAGAAAGGATGAAAAAGACAATCATGGAACATGCATGGAGTATGAGATTGCATGCTCGGGTGCCCTTACAGTTTTGGGTAGATGTTGTAGATACTGTTTTTTACCTAATAAATAGAGGGCCTTAAAGCTCCTTGGATGGTGACATTCAAGAGGAGGCATGGACATGTAAAAAGGTAAACTACTCATTTCTAAAGACTTTCGGTTGTGAAGCATTTTTCCATATTGATAAATAAAATAGAACAAAGCTTGAGGCAAAATCCAAGAAGTGTAGCTTTATTGGATATGGTGTTAATGATTTTGGTTATCGCTTATGGGATTATGAAAATCATAAAATCATTAAAAGTACAGATGTGGTATTCAATGAAAATGCCATGTACATATATCAATTGCAGGGAAAGAAACAGGAAAAGGAAAACAAAGAATAGACAGTGCTTGATGAAATCAAAGAAAATGAAATTTTAAAGGTACCAGAAAATCAAAATGTACAACAAAAAGAGCAACATGTACCTCAAACTCTTGCAAGTGTTGTTAGAATATATATCAGGTTAAGTAGATCCCCTGAATGATAGTCTCCTTCATTGTATTATTTATTGTTGATTGATTCTGATGAACCTGAAAATTATGAAGAGGCAATGCAGGTAGACACAAAAAAGAAGTGGGAGCAAGGCATGAAAGAGAAAATGGATTCCTTGGTAAATAACTCGACTTGGGATTTGGTTCAATTTCCTGCAAGAAAAAGAGCATTGTAGAATAAATGAGTTTACAAGTTGAAGGAAGAAGATGGAGGAAAAAAGCGATACATGGATAGACTTGTTGCAAAGGGGTTTGCACAAAAGAAAGGTATAGGTTTTGATGAAATATTTTCTCATGTTGTTAAAATGACTTCAATTAGGACTATTTCAAGTCTTGTGCCAGTATAAGATTTTCATCTTGAACAATTAGATGTAAAAATAATTTTTCTCCATGGGGATTTGGAGGAATGGATTTATATGCAGCAACCACAGGGGTATGAGGTCAAAGGAAAGGAAAATTTGGTATGTAGGTTGAAGAAGAGATTCTATGGCCTAAAGAAAGCTCCAAGGCAGTGGCATTTGAAGTTTGATAGGTTTATGAAAGAACAAGGTTATAATAGATGTCATTCTGATCATTGTGTTTATTTTAAGAGGCTTGAAAATGGAAGCTATATTATCTTGCTATTGTATGTAGATGACATGTTTGTTGCAGGGTCTAACTTGCAAGATATAAATGTGTTAAAAATGAAATTATATAATTCATTTGCGATGAAGGATTTGGGTGCTACAAAGAAAATCCTTGGTATGAGAATAACAAGAGACAAAAAAAATCGCAATTTGACATTGTATTAGGGTGAGTACATAGAGAAGCCGTTGGAGAGGTTTAGAATGCAAAATGAAAAACCAGTTATTACACCTTTGACTAGCCATTTCAAATTAACCAAGAAAATGTGTCTCAAGAAACAAGAACAGATAGAATACATGTCTAGGGTCCCTTATTCATCAACAATTGGCAACTTGATGTATGCTATGGTGTGCACAAGACTAGATATTGCACATGCATTAGGAGTTGTGAGAAGGTATATGAACAATCTAGGTAAAGAACATTGAGGGACAATAAAATGGATTCTCAGGTATTTGATACGTACTACTACTCATGAATTATGTTTTGGAGGTTCAAACACTGCTCTACAAGGATATGTTGATTTAGATATGGAAGATGATAAAGATAGCAGGAGAAGCACCACAAGGTATGTTTTTACTGTAGGTGGAAAAATAGTAAGTTGTCTTTTGAAATTGCAAAAGGTTGCTGCAATTTCAACAACGAAAGCAGAGTATGTTGCTGCTACAGAGGCTAGTAAAGAGATGATTTGGTTACAGAGGTTTATGGAGGAATTGGGAAAGAAGCAGGAGAATAACAGGTTGTACTGTGACAACCAGAGTGCCATTCATATTGCAAAAAACTTAGCCTTCCATTCTAAGACTAAGCATATACAACTCAAGTACCGTTTCATACGATCCATTTTGGAAGATGGACAATTGAATTTGGAAAATATACATACTAGCCAAAATCTCGTAGACATGTTAACAAAGGTAGTAACAAGGGAGAAACTAAGTTCCTACTTAGTTTTAGTTGGTCTTCAAGCATGAAGGTGAAGATGAAAATTTTTCCAGGTCCAAGGTTGATCAAGTCCAACAAGTGCAAAAAAAGTGGAGTTGTTGTGATCAGTCTCCAAGTGAGAGATTGTTGGTTGTGGAGCCTGATTATATTCCTGATTCATAAGTCTTGTTTTAGCCGTGTTTGGACCCCATTACTTGACGGGGGCTGTGGGGGGGCTTTCCCCCCCCTAGTGGGGGATTCGGGGGAAGCGCTCCCAAAGTGAATTTTTAGGAAAAAATTTCCTTGTAAAATATTGTAATTTAGTCAATCTGGACTATTCATTATAAGGTCGCAGATCTAATGATAGAAGTTATGTTAGGTATTTTTTCCCTAGAAGGCAACCCTATTTTATGTATGAGGTAATTGTATTGTGGCTGTGTGAGTGAGTGAATATTGTATTATGAGAGAGGAGACTGTGAGAGAAAGAAGAGGAAGTTACAACGAGTATGTTGTAGGTTGTATCCTTTCATTTGCTAGATAATAAAAAAGGAAGAACTTGGCAATATATCTAGTGGACGTATCCCACACTGGGTGAACCACACATATTTGTGTATCTTTTGTTTTTTATTTTCGCATTTGTTTTATTTTGTTGCTCCAAGATCTTGTTTTTCTAACAAACAAATATGTTATGGGCAATGTTCTTTCCACTACAAAATTGTAATTGCTTATAAATTACTTTTAATAATGTTAATTACAATTTAATTAGATCATCAGGCACATTACAAAGTAGTATCATAGCTATTGGTTATATCCCTAAGGTTGCATGTGCCAGAAATTACCCTACATAGGATGAGATTATAGTCTACCTATCAAGTGTTTGACAAAGGTTTGAATAAAAAATTGGGAAAATTACAATAGTAAGACATTTCTTTGAAAAAATTCCAATTATGAAGTAGTGTATAATCCTGTAATGGAGAAATAAACGGCTTCAAAATGTTCAAATGAAATTTTTGACAGGTCATTTAAGTCAACATGGAAGTGTTGTAGATGAAATTCAAAAAGTTCAGAATTCAACTTTGTGAGAAAAATGGGCATATATATATATATATATATATATATATATATATATATATATATATATATATATATATATATATATGGCATTGACAAAAGTTCTATTGTCTGCCATAGAGTTGAATTTCCATATGGAAAGCAAAGGAATTGATTGAAGGTCAATTAGTGTGTCCATGGTAGAAATCTACAATGTTTATGGATGTCATAACAACGATGGAACAATTGGATGCGTTGTATGGGTCATATATTTCAATCATAATCACCATGCATGAATAAATTACAGTTTGAGTGACAATGTTTGACACAAGGGCTTATCGAGAAAAAACAAATTAGGGAAAAATTGTAAATTGGCAAAAATATCCAATTTTTGTATGAGAATAGAGATTTAATTGTTTGCAATGGTGTCAAAATTGATAGGAAATGGGGCTTAAATTCCATTAGAAGAGTAAAATAATGTACAGTTAATCGATATCTAGAAGCCATCCATGAAATTCATGGTGACCCCATGTCCATTAAAGTTTATATATATATATATATATATATATATATATATGGTGAAATCTGATGGGGACCCTATAGGATGACGTGGAGGAGTTATGATGATACCAAGTGGAATCTAGCTTACAAGTGGTAGCCATGCAGAAATGACGAATGCCATGGTGAAGGAATAAAAGTGGTTTGGATAGGTGGTACATGGTATTGCGGAGGCTGAGAAAGCGATATTGGAAAACAATTAGAGGGTCTTCACAATTGTGTGAAGGTGTCAATGTCCAAGTGGTATTTCACTATGGAGGTAGAGGATAATGTTAAAGTCTGGCAGGGTTAGACCTTTGCATTAATAGATGAGCACCATGTTTTTGGCAGAACCCTGTGATGCAACAAGAGGAAAGTGGTTTTTAGGATGGGCAGTGAGTGATTTGCGGAGCCCTAAGAGGTGGTTTTCTAAACTATGTTTCAAGCTCTGTAATGGATAATAAAGCAACACATGTAAAGGTGGTTTTCAAATTGTGGAGGGTAAGGGGGCTATTAAAAACCTACGGGTTCGACTTCCATAGAGTTGAAGAAATAGGCCAAAGTCCACTATTATGGGAGACTTTTTGGTATTTTGGAAATTGTAAATGGAGAAAAAGTGATCCAAGGCATCAAAACTAGAATTTTATTTTTTCTTGACACTAGATATTCTCAATAATATGGACAAAATCATCATAGTGAAAATTTTCTAGTTTTTCTCTGTTTAGAAGAGAGCAATTTGCACCAAAAATTCCAAGTTTAGAAAATGTGAAAAAAGTACAAAGTTGAAAATTCCATATTGATGCACAAAATGATTGGAGGATCATATCACTAAGATGGAAGTTTATGAGTATTGCCAATTAGAATTATCGTTTGTGTCTGATACAAAAAAAATTAGGGTTCTCACTAGGTTTTCTTCTACATGTGGCAGAATTTGGTCTTCTAACTTGATTGCACTAGTGGAATCCAATAGGGACCCTATAGGGTGACATGGAGTCATGATGATGTTAGGTGGAATTTGGATTACAAGTGGTAGCCATGTGGAAATGGTGAATGCCATGGTGAAGGTATAAAAATGGTTTAGATAAGTGGTAAATGGTATTTCAGAGGTCGAGAAAGTGATATTGGAAATCAATTAGAGGGTATTCGCAATTGTGTGAAGGCTTCACATGTCCAAGTGGTATTTGACTATGTAGGCATAGGACAATGTTAAAGTTTAGCAGGGTTATACCTTTGCATTAATAGATGAGCACCATTTTTCTGGCAGAACCCTGTGATGCAACAAGAGGAAAGCGGTTTTTGGGATGGGCGGTGAGTGATTTGCGGAGCCCTATGATATGAAATGGATCCCAACTAAAGAGTGGATAAGAATCAGTTCCTGCAAAAAATTAACAATCAATCAACATGTTCTGAAATCCATATAAAGAAAACACATAATAAGCCAATAAGCATGTAAACGAAAAGTTAAAGAAGAATAATTAAAATGTCAAGGAAATAGATAGGGGAGAAGGCTAAGGAACGAGAAGTGAAGAGCCATAGTTGTTGGCCTTCCCTTAACCCCTATATCTCCCTATTTCTCAACTCTCACTCATTTCCAAAGGGGATTTTGGCCATGGAGAAATAGAGAATTATAAAAACTTGCAGAAGAAGAATATTGAGCACCATTCGACCGATTTTCCCAATTTGAGTTCCAGGGTAAAAGTCATGTCTCTTTGAGTTGTTTTCATTTTTGTGTGTCCTGAGCAAATGGCCGGTTTAAATTCACCTATGTAGTTTATTAAAATCGCTAATAATCTATTAATTGTTTCTTTGCATTTGTTTATAATCATTGTGGGTGATGAGAAGCTGGTTGCACAATTTTTTCTCTAGATGTGGACGTGTCTAAGTTGTTGATGGCCACTTATTTGTTTGTTAGTTTCTACCAAAATGTGAAGCTAGCTTAAGGAAAGTCCCCACACATGTTTTCCTTGGTTTCCAAGCTCAAGGAGAGGCGAGGCACACCTCTTCTTTGTTTCCCATGAATTCCATTATTGTTGGGTGTCTAACTCATTTGCTGGGTCAAACTTATCTCCCTTGGGCGCTTAATTTGTTACTTGGGAATCTAAATGGTTTGTTGGGTCAAACTTATATCACCTATGTGCTTAATTTGTTACCTAGGTGTTTAAATTGTTTGTTGGTTGAGTCCACTCGATTTACTACATATTGGAAAACATTTTGTAGTGAGAATGTAATCACAACAAGATAGGGAATCAAATCACTCCTATGGGTTCAAAAATAATGAGAACAAGAATCCAAAAAAAATATGGCTTTGATAATTTCTCCTAGGGTGCTCATCAGGGAAGAAGACCTTCTACATTGTTTTTTTTTTCTTCTAATAATTCTCTCTTCAAAACTCTAGCAACCAGATAGCATAATGTATTGTTTTGTGAAATTTCCACTTAGGAGTGTGCAACCTAGCATACCGAGAGTCCCTAGGCTCTTTCCATTAGTTGCTACACGTGTGAGAGATATCCTCTAGCAACGCGAGAGAACACGCTAATTTTTACTCATTGGTCACCATGCGAAAACCATAACCCTAATTTATGAGCATCCAAATGTTGGACATATTTTCATTGATGTCAACAGTCGATGTCATTACGTTATAATGATGAGTTGGTATGAACAAAGTGAAAAAGAATCTACCTATAGCTTAGGAGAGGTAGCGTGCAGAAAATCCATGTACAGAAGGATTAACAAAGTCCAAGGAATTAAGAGCTCAGGAGGGTTAGCGACTGAAGATTAGAAGCTCAGAAGAGATGATGCACATGAAGCTCACAAGGGAAAGCGCATTGTAGAAACGTGATCAGAATTGAAACCCCCACAACAAAACTACAAAATAATCGAGGAAGAATCCTGTCCACTGATGTAGATTTCGGGAAAAACCAGGACCGTCAGATCTAGAAGTTACAAAGAGAAGAATCATTGGAGAACTGGTCAACGATCAAATCAAGTCGTGACCATTGGATACGCAAGTGACAGATCAAGGGCGGGGATTGATTGTAGAGTGAAAAAGGGAGAATTAAAAAACACGTTAATTCCAATCCCACAATTAGTCTAGACCGTCAGATTACAAGAGAAGGATCGTTGGAGAACTGCTCGACAATTAGATCAAGTCATGACCGTTGGATACGCAAGCACCAGATCAATGGAAACGATTGATTGCGAAGCATGAAGGGAGAATTAAACAATGGGTTATTTCCAATCCCGCAATTAGTCTAGACTGTCAGATCTCATCGATTCAAATATCGACGACTGTGGTTGATCCACCAACAATCACACAACTTCAATTGCAGAGTTTAGGCGATGGGATAAACCACGCGCAAGTTACGGTTCTGCAATCCACACCAATCATGGATGGTCACCCGCCAATAGATCTATGGTTGACATAGGTTCCACTACCAACGAGCAGTTTCCATTGCATAAATCGACGATAGTTTTAAATGTCATGCTAATTGGGACCCCACAATCATCCCTGATCATTGATCTACTCTGGGAGAATTCTCGACCGTTAGATCAAGTCGAGTGGAAGGACAGAGTAAGACATAAAGAAGGACCATCAAATCTAGAGAATACATGATAACTATTAGATCAACAATGGTCAACTTTGGCGCTGACCACTTCAGCGGAAAAGGGTTGAGAACAAGTAAGATTACCCAAAGGCCGAACTCCCGAAGTGGACATGAGTCGTCTGCTCCGAGGAACACTTCGGATAATATACTGACCATTGGATCGAGCAAAGTGGAAGGATAGGATAAGAAAATACCAATTCCAAAGCCCCGGAGTCACGAACTCTCGTCAACCGTCAGATTTGGAAAACCCCTCGACCATTGATCTATTCAAAGCACGCCAAGGTAGCAGTGGTCAAATTCGGTGCTGACCACTTTGGCGAGAATGGGTTGAGAACATGTGAATTCACCCGGAAGTTCTGAAGTCACGAAGTGAAGACACATAGCACACACATCAGGAGATCCACGTCAGCAAGGACACATGGAACAATCAAATGGTGACAAGTGTCAAGGTGCTATTAGCATTTTATTAGCATTTCAGGTATGCATAAGTCACGAATCTATGTGACACATGGAACCCACTCGGTCAGTGGCAAGTCAACAGTGACGTCAGAAAGTTACGTCACTTTGGGAGTATGTACTTCGGGGGAAACCAGTTTCTAACACCAGTAACTGCCTGAAGCGCCAAAGGCCGAAGTTAACGCTAACCGTTGATCTACTTCAAGATCATTCTCAACTGATGATCAAACATAGTGGAAGGATAGTGTAAGTGGAGGTGTTAACCGAAAGCAAGCAGTCACCACCGCTTTAAGACTTATTCTGTAGGGAATCACTTCGAAGGAATTGCTACTCCAGAGTCCTGGAAGTCGCGAAGGATGAAGTTCCGAAGTAAATGAGAACCGTCCATCTCATCATGACATTAAAATGTGATCGTTGATTGTGATAAGTGATCAAGCACTCGCTTGGCCTAGCGCCTGGTCACCACCTGCGGTCGTATGGAATAAAGAAATAAGGGTAAAAGAAGAGGCAATGCTTAAATTAATAAGCCCATAGTTTTGCGCATATGGTCACATGTAAATAGTTTGAAGGAAGCGCCTCTGCAAAACTCGATTTCTGCAATATTTGCAGAGACACAGAATCAAGTTAAAAATAAATCGATCCATACGTGTGATCGATTTACGAAAAGCACTCTCACTAAGTTAAAATACTTAACAATAATTTTTGAATAATAATAATGATTATTGTTAATGTTAAAATCAATAGGTTCGATGGTCCAAACAAAGGGACACAATTCTTCATAGCTCACACCAGTTGGAAGAGTATATAAACAAGAAAGAGTGGTGAGAAGAAAGTGTCTCTGCAGTCCTGATAAGAAGATCAAAACAGAAGAAAAGTCCAAGAAGAAGAACGGTTGGTTCTTATGAAGTGAGGGTGGAAGGGAGGTGTTAGTCACCCTCAGATTGTGAGAGGATAAGCCCAGTACCGATCAAAATGTTTGGTGGATGTTGGTTTTATGAGTGGAGGTCAAATGGACGAAACTCAGTACAAGAATGATTTTAACACAAAAACGGGACAAGTAATGCACAGGGAAGTGAGGGCCTCATTAAATTCAGTCAGTAATTTGAGTTTAAGTGTGAGCAGAAGGAAGGCTTAGTGAGAGAGGTGAACAATACTGCCATGGGCATCCGGCCTTCAAGCAGCTTGGTAAAGAAAAACTCAGGCTCAAGAGCACTCTTGAACTCAAATTTCAAAAACCTAAAAATGTCACAACAACATAATAATCAAACCTACATTACTATGCAACTACAACAACTCGACTGGATCCTCCATGCTCGAGACTTTCAGCATAAGGGGAAATAAGATAACAAAGAAGATGACTAAAACTGGTTACATCAATACTAAAATCAAACCTACATTACAATAGAACTACAACCCTCGACTGGATCCTCCATGACCGAGTGTTTCAACACAGTTTTTACAAAGAGATGAGAGGAGTCAACTTCTATTAATGAGAAAGTCTCAAGTTTGATACATAACCATAGAACAATTCTGGCATAAAAAATTACACATTAGGGAGCTCTGCTCAACCAGTTGACGACCTTAACAAAATCTTGAACTGATCTATTTATACTCGGATCAGTCCACAACTATTAGGAGTGTGATCCGACCATTCCATTCAAAACCTTTCTTCTGTGCCTTCTTCTGTCAGACTGTGCGTGTATCCTTCTATCGGACGCGATCTCGGATCGACATGGGCCTGCAAGAAAATCGTCCATCATGGTATCTCGTGCTGACGGTTTTGTCTCCATGGCCAGACCTTCCACACCTTCTATTTATGGAGTGAGCCGAGGTTTCACCCACCACTCCTTTTCCATTAACTGATCTCTCATCTGGATATGGATGAGGCTTAACGCCTAGGGGGCTTCCATACACCGCTCTTGGATTAGATGCTATATAAGCATGTTATTGCGGGGCCATCAAAGGCGGTTTGGATTCACACCACTTTTGAGCCCGCAATTCACCACCTTCTGCCACATAGCCTTTTTACCATACCATGGTTTCAATTGCGGGACCGCTCAAGAATTTTATCGTTTGAGCATGTTGCATCCCCGCAATGAAACGTGACCATTGGTTTGGTCGCAATCTGCGATCTGGGCACTCCTGGTGAATTTAGCGCCACCGCTAAAGTTGATCCGCCTGCCAATTTTAGGACCATTCTAACCATGCTGGGAGATGGCGCTAATTTTGGCGCTGAACAAGAACACTTCCCAGAGGATGATCTCACGTGGTGGACCGATGTCACTGAGCTGATGTGTCATGAAAAATAGAGGTGACACGTGTCACTTGGAAACAAGCGGATGATATGCCTAAAGGTGCCTGGACTGAGTGACACGTGTCATCTCCAAATGGATGCCAGGTGTCATGACTGACGAGAGTGCCACATATTTGAACTAATGAATGCAAGGTTCTTTGGCACTTCAGAGCTCGGGGGTGGTCTGCATGTAGAACAAGAGCTCCGAAGTGAACGACAACCGTCGATCTTAGGAGGACACATGGCGCTCGATATTTAACTCTGAGAAAAAGCACTCCGGATGAAATCGGGAGTGGAGATGCTGAAACTCCTAAAGCCCGGAGTCCCAAAGGAAAAAACCATCATTATATTTGGATGGACACGTGACAACTATCTGTGGACTTTGAAAGAAAACTCTCTAGATGAAAGCGAGAGGGGAGAAGCTAAAACTCCCAAATTCTGGATTCCCGAAGTAGATATCGATCGTCTGATGGAGAAGGATGCGTGACACTTGATCTGTAATATCCGGGGCTTCTTCCTCCCATAACTCCCACAATCCTCTGAAGTAAATCTTCCGAAGTGAGGGATCTGGTGACGCGTGGCCTCTTGATTTAGATGACCGAGATTACTTTGGGACCGTTAGGACTTCGGGGCTTCTGGTGATACTGTTGCCAAGATCAACAATCCTTGTTGGTTTGAGATCAACGGTTCACAACTATTTCAGGAGTTCGAGCTTCGACTCTTCGGGAATTTTCAATGCATAACTCTCGCAATCCTTTGAATTAAATCTTTCGAAGCGTGAGATCCGCTGACGCGTGTCCTCAACCTTCAATGGCTCATATTTTACTTCAGGACTTCGAATCCTCTGTCTAGTCATTAATCCTCGCGCTACTTTGAAATACCAATCACCTGAAAGCCGTTGATATGAAATGATCCTGGGATCTCCTTCGTAGAAAGTTGAACTTGCCTGCTTGCTTCGAGCCCACAAATAGACCGCTTTGAGTGATGTTCTTTGTGCCCATGGCTGCTTCCTATGTAAAAAAGGACTTGGATGACTTGTTGTAGGTTCAGGAAAAAAAAAACCAATAATTCGAGACAAAATGATGATGATTTCTCGTCCTTCTTCGAGAAAAATAGAAAATCTTCGGACTGGGATTTGGTCGGGCAAGACACCAAGGGAAACCAGGTCGTCAAAAAAAGGGGAAAACGACTTTATCAGTGAGGGGGAAAGATCCTAGGACTTGGTGGTGGGGAAAAGAGAGAGATATGAGACGCGGATGCAGACATAGGTATTAAAAACCAACACATACGACCCTTGACAACCTTGTGTGATAACATTTGGCTCCACAGGGGATGGCATGCTCCATGTGAGCTTCCAAGAACACACACTTTCAATGCCTTAGCTTTGGGTTATGGAGTCTCTTATTCAAATATAAATAAAAAGGAAGTGGTAATTACAATGGTGGAACGCCAATCACGGCTCAGAAAAAATACTTTTTTCAGGAAGTGCCCATTAACATGGCCACCAATTCTTCAGAATCCTCCAAGTTCTTCAATTTATAAGTGTTGTTTGAAACTAACTCATAAATCTTGAAGGGATCAATCCATAAGGATTCAAATTTACTATGTTTGCCTTTGTCTTGCTTGGGGGCATCCCGATTGAGCACCAGATCCCCCAACTGGAAATATTCCTTGCTTGCGCTCTTGTCAAAGGCTTGTTTTATTTTCTGCTGATGATCCTGTGTTTTATCAAGCAGCTGCTCCCTGGTTTGTTGTACTTCTACTAGCTGCAGTATCCTCCTGTCCATATCATCGGGTTCTCCTTGATAGTCCTAGAGGAACTTTGCCACGGGAAAGGTGAGTTGAGTAGGAAAAATAGCCTCAACCCCATACACAAGCTGAAAAGGGGAAATTCCAAGTGACCTTTTGGTTGTAACTCTGTCAGCCCATAATGCAAATTTCAGCTCTGAATCCCAGGCTTTCTTGTTTTCTTCTAACAACTTCTTGATGATCTTTATGAGGCTTTTGTTGGAGGACTCTGCTAAACCATTTCCCTGAGGGTATTAGGGAGTAGAATGGACTAGTGTAATCCAATACTGCTCACAAAACTTGATTAATGGTTCAGCTCTGAAAAGGCAGCATTGTCTATAACAATTCTGCTTGGACAGCCGAATCTGGACATGATATATTCAAGGAAGCTTATGATTACCTTATGGGAGGCACTCCTTGTAGGGATGGCTTCTATCCATTTGGTAAAATAATCAGTGGTAGTCAAAATCCACCTGTGTTGGCCACTTGAGGTTGGGTGGATATCTCCAATGAAGTCAAGACCCCACTGCTGAAAAGGTCTAGAAACCATTACAGATTTCAAAGGCAAGGATTTGAGTTGCTTCTTTCCAGCAAACTTTTTGCATTTGACACAAGCCCTAATATTTGCACAAACATCAGTAAAAAGGCTGGGCCAAAAATACCCAGCTCTAATGATTTTATAAGCTGTGGTCCTCCAGAAATGATGTCCCCCACATAACCTGTCATGAAAATCAGTCATAGCTTTTTGAGCTTACTGCGAGTCTAGACATCTTAAAAGAAATCCCAGAGGATCCTTCCAGTACAAAACCTGATCAATAAGACAATATTTGATTGCTTTGAGTTTCAAAGCTCTCACCTTGTTTTTTTCCAAACCATCAGGAGGCCTCAACTTCTGTAGAAAATATATGATGTCTTTATACCAGGTGCATACTGCTAAGTTTAGGATGACATGAGAATATTTATCATCAATCTTAGTTTGCTGATTTTCTGAGTTTACATTCATGAAATTAACCCCTAAAGCCTTGTAGTTTGATTCAGCCAACAGCCTGGCTAAATCTTGGCCTTTTACCAATTTAGTGGGCTTTATTTCCAGGTTGAATTCCAAAATTTTGGCAATCCATTTGCTTCTCTTCCCATCTATGTCAAGCTGGATCAATATTTCTTTTACTGAGGCTGAGGGGACATATGCAATAACCTTTGAATGCAAAACATAGATTCTGAAATCCTTGAGGGATTTCACCAAAGCATATGTCTGCTTCTCCGTGATATCATATCTCATTTCTGCATCCCTTAATCTCCGTTGAAAAAGGAAATAGGCTGCTTTGACCCCTCCATATTTTTTTGTAGCAAAACAACAACCAATGTATCTGATGAGGCAAAAGAGAATATCAAAAATTTCTTAGAATAGTCAGGACTGATGAGCACAGGTGCTTCAATCAAATTCTTTTTGATTTGGTCAAAAGAATCTCAAGCTTCAGAATTCCATTTCACCTCGCTTCCCTTTCTAATAATGGTTGTAATGTGTTTAACCAACTCAACAAAATTAGAAATGAATCTTCTCAGAAAGTTGATTTTACCCAAGAAAGACTAAACCTCTTTCTTGGATCTGGGAAAAGACAAGGCCTGGATGGCCTCCACTCTGCTTGGATCAATTCTCACCCCTTCAACTGACACAATATGCCCCAACAATTTTCCCTCTTTCATAACAAATAAAGATTTCTTAGGATTGAGAGAGAGACCAAACCTTCTGCACTTCAAAAAGAATTTCTTTAGGTGATGACAATGCTCTTTATCGAACCTTGAGAATATTGTAATGTTATCCAGATAGATTACTACAAATTTGTCCTTTTCCCCAATGAAGGCAATGTCCATGGATCGCTGGAAGGTTTCTCCTGCATTCATCGATCCAAAGGGAATTTTAGCATACATGAATGTGACCCAAGGAGTAGTGAAAGTTGTCTTTTCTCTATCTTCAGGTAGGACATAGATTTGATTGTAGCTAGAGAATCCATCAATCATAGACATCCTAGATGAACCAGTCACTCTCTGTAAAATGTGCTCCATCTTTGGCAAGGGGTAGTTGTCCTTTTTGGAGATCCTGTTCAAATTTATGAAGACTACACATAATATTATTTCCCCATTCTTCTTCCTCACAGGCAACAAATTAGCCACCCATTCTGAAAACCTCAAGCAGATGATGATCTGTGCATCCAACAATTTTTTCACTTCTTTTTCCATAATAGACAACAACATGGGATTTATCTGTATGAGTTTCTGCCTGAAAGGTTTGGTGTCTTCTTTCAAAGGGATTTTGTGTTCAATGATGCTGGTGTCATATGTTCTCAAATATTCATATTTCCAGGTAAACATATCAACAAACTCCTTCATAACCTTGACATATTCAACTCTTTGCTCCTTTGACAAACTGCTAGACAATTTGACATATTTTGGGTCTTCCTCTATTCCCAAATTGCATTCAGTCACATCAACATCTTCATTCGAACCTTTAACCTTTACAACAACATCATTTATGTCAAACAATCTCTCCAAAGGGACTAGTCCCTTTGGAATATGGTTACTAGGAAACTGAACAATATGATGGTCAACAATTTTATTAAGAAAAACATCAGCATGAAGGCCTTCTTCAGAATCCTAATCCATATCAATATGAAAATCAGAAAATTCATCCACAGTCTCAAGATTTTTTTTTATATCTCAATATCATCCTCAAAGACCTTCCAATGTTTGACATTGTCAGGAATTGAAGGCCTATACTTTACTTCCACATCATAATTGAGTTTGGGGGGCAAAGGGACCTTGAAATTACTTGTTGATACAACCAAGGAATCTACCATAGTGTTCTCCTCTCTTAGAACAAAAGAGATATTAAAATCCAAGAAGAAACTGTCAACAAGATCCCAGACTTCATTTCTACAGGCCCTTAACCTGGGGTGCTTAGCCTGATATAGATTTTTGACTTGATGAACAATCAACTCAGCATCTCCAAACACTGCCAGTTCTTCAATTTTCATGTCTTTGGCAGCTCTCAAACCCAAAACAAGAGCCTCGTATTATGCCACATTATTTGTTGTTTCAAATTCAAGCTTATAAGATAGAGATATGGTCTCTTGAGTAGGGGAAATGAGCACTACCCCAACACCAACACTTTACCGAGAAGAGTCTCCATCAAAAAACATTTTCCAAACAAAGGTATTGGGAGGAGGTTTTTCACAAGAGGTGATGGGCTGCTTTCTAATGTCAACAGGTGTTTGAGGAGTATCAGTGAATTGTAGCATGTTGGTTCCTAAATTAGTATCAACTGCAAAAATGGGGCGGTTGGTCGGATTTGATTCATTACTGATGATGTAAGCAAGTTGTGCTTCCCTATAGAGCCTTCTATTCCCCCCCCCAAACACATGAATAGTGGCATATGAAAGATCCATTTGCAAAGTCCCCCCTAGTCTTTTGATCCAAGATCTAGACAAGAGCATTCCAAAATTAGGGGGGACATCAACCACCACAATATCCATGACAACACTTTTCATTGGAAATTGGAACAATGATACAACTAGGTCTTTAATAACCCCAAGACACTTCACCTTCCTGGAATCAAATGAGTATAGGTCATGGTAGGTTTTTGTAACCTCTAACCCAAGATCATCCATGACAATCTTAGGCATGAGGTTATGAGATTCCCATGAATCCATCAAACAGTTGTGCAACACTTTATCATGAATGTTCACTGATGTATAGAAAGGAGGGGAGGAATCATCCCTATCCTCTACCAAAGGCCATAGTATGACATCTGTTTTTTCATCTTGTAGGTTGACTGAGTCTGTGGGATGAGATGAAGGTTCATGCTGCAACATTTTGGAAAGGTACCTCTTGAAATCCTCATGCTTGACTAGCTCCAAGAAAGGTACAAGGATCTTAATCTTTTGAATCTCATTCTCAAAGCTAAACGAGGAGGGAGGCTTCATAATCTCCTTCACTTCTGGGATAGGTCTTCTAACCACTATCTAGGGGTCTTGTGCCTCTTTTTCTTTGCTGCTAGCTTCCACATCCTTAGAAGGTTTCACTGTTCTAGTAGGTTTATCATGAATGTCAAGCTCTCCCTCTTTCTTCTTCGACCTTAGGTTGTATCTATTTGAATTTCCACTAGTCCTTTTCTCTTTTCTCGGCTCATTTAGTTGGCTGTCCATGAGAGGCTCTTCATATGCAGACTGAGTTAAATGAGGGGATGAAGAGGTGTCACCAAGACAATGGATTTCAGGATCAGTTTCTTCTTCCTCTCCCACTTCATCGGTAACCAGGTTATTTTGGAGAGGGGCTTGGATTTTTTTATCATCCCTATCCCTATTTATTTGGTCTCTCTGGATAATCTGTGGGGCATTATTTGGTCTTCTCAAATTACCTCTGTTATCAGTGTTATGGGTGTTCCTATAGCTTTTCTTTCCCTCAAATTTCAATTTCTCCATTTCTTCAGAAAGTGAATTTACCATTTTTGTCAACTCATCCACTTGAGGGTGGGCAACAGAGGAACCAAAGGTTGAAGCTTTAGACCTACCTTTTCTTCTATCTCTATCAGCCTTACTCCTAAGCTTGTCAACTACCAATATATTGGACTCTACTTCAAGGGTTGCATCTTTCATATGAGCCAAGGAGGTAACTCTTCTTTCTCTTAGCGAGAGGCAAAACTCAGGGTCAAAAGCACTAGCATAGGTGATCTTGGCAGAGGTTTCAGTGGGCTCAATTTCAGTGGGAATCTTATTGTACATATTATTAAATCTCTTTGAGAAGTATGAAACAAAGTCCCCTTCCTCTCTCTTAAGTGATCCAAACTCTGTAATATAATAAAGGAAGTCTTTTTTTTCTCCCCAATGTCTCAAAAATGAATCATCTAGAGCTTCAATCCCATCAATAGATCCACGATTCAAGCCCCCAAACCATTTTCTAGCCTCACCATCAAGGCTCTGTACAAAAACTCTCAACTAGACATCTTCATTTTCAATATTAAGATTATCTGCATAACTGTAAAAAGTTGAAAGGTGTTCTTCTGCAGTTTTGTCTTCCTCCCCTGTGAACTTGGGCATGTACTTGAGGTAATCTCCAATTGGGAGGGAATTCATAAGCTGAGGCAAAATAAGAGGGGCATACCTAACAACCACAATGGCATCCATTATGTTTCTATGAGGATTAGCACCTGCCATTGGGATGTGAACTGTAGGAGAACTAGGGGGAGATGGAGTTTGGGCAGGTAGGACTGCAACTATGTTTCTAGGGGAAAGGAGAAACGATTGAGTGTTGGAGGAGAATGATATAAGGTTCAAAGGAAAAGAAGTTTCCCCCTTTTTGGACACAACAACATTAATAGGAGGAGGAGTAGGAAAAACCAAAGTGGGAAAATCTTCTAAGCTTCTGGGTATAAACCACCTTACAATATCAAGGGAAACATGAGTTTCAAAAATTTCTCCTTCCAATTGAAGACTAGGACGGGAGAAATCAAAATGAAAACTTCCAAAATTTAAGCTTCTGGAAACACCAACAGACGGTATAATAGGAGAATGAGATGCAACTATTGGAGTCTTAAAAGAAGAATCAAGTAAATTACCAGAATCACCCGGTACAACAGTCTAAAGCCCTTCTTGAGAGGTCTTTCCTTTCTTGATAATATTTTCTGGGTCAGGTTCAGGTGTTACCAGGGGAAGATGTGGATTATACCTCGTGTGTATGCGTTTGGGAGCCACAACTGAAACAGTGGAGTCGCTAGGTGCAAGTTGCAATCTTCAAGGCACTAATTTATGAAGCACCTTTAGAATCAAAATTTCTTTGTTGTTCAATCCCAGGGAAATGTCTTCAATTCATTCCCCGACAATGGTGCCATGAATGTTAGCACCGAGTCACCCTCATATTGCGAGACGATAAGCCCAATACCCATCATAATGTTTGGTGGATGTTGGTTTTATGAGTGTAGGTCAAATGGACGAAACTCAATACAAGAATGATTTTAACACAGAAACTGGACAAGTAATGCATAGGGAAGTGAGGGCCTCATTAACTTCAGTCAGTAATTTGATTTTAAGTGTGAGCAGAAGGAAGACTTAGTGAGAGAGGTGAACAAGACTGCAATGGGAATCCGACCTTCAAGCATCTTGGTGAGGAAAAACTAAGGCTTAAGAGCACTCTTGAACTCAAATTTCAGACACCGAAAAATGTCACAGCATCATAATAATCAAACCTACATTACTATGTAACTACAACAACTCGATTGGATCCTCCATGCCCGAGACTTTCAACGTAAGGGGAAATAAGATAACAAAGAAGCTGACTAAAATTGGTTACAACAATACTGTAATCAAACCTACATTACAATAGAACTACAACCCTCGACTGGATCCTCCATGCCCGAGTGTTTCAACAAATTTTTTACAAAGAGTTGAGAGAAGTTGACTTCTATTAATGCGAAAGTCTCAAGTTTGATAAATAACCATAGAACAGTTCTGGCATCAAAAATTACATAGTAGGGAGCTCTGCTCAACCAATTGATGACCTTAACAAAATCTTGAACTGATCTATTTATACTCGGATCAGTCCACAACTACCAGGAGTGTGATCTGACCATTCCATTCAAAACCTTTCGTCTGCACCTTCTTCTGTTAGACTGTGCGTGTATCCTTCTGTCAGACGCGAGCTTGGATCAACATGGGCCTTAGGAAAATCGTCCATCGTGGTACCTCGGGCTGATGATTCTGTCTCCATGGCCAGACCCTCCACGCCTTCTATTTATGGAGTGAGTCGAGGTTTCACCCACCACTCCTTTTCCATTAACTGATCTCTCATTGGGATCTGGATGAGGCTTAACGCCTAGGGGGATGCCACGTGCTCCTCTTGGATTAGATGCTATATAAGCACGTGATTGTGGGGCGATCAAAGGCGGTTTGGATTCACAATGCTTTTGAGACCGCAATTCACCACCTTCCGCCATGTAGCCTTTTTACCATACCACGGTTTCAATTATGGGACCACTCAAGAATTTTTTCATTTGAGCATGTTGCGTCCCGGCAATGAAACGTGACCGTTGGTTTGGTCGAGATATGTGATCTGGGAACTCCTGCTGAATTTAGCGCCATCACTAAAGTTTATCCGCCTGCCAATTTTCAGACCATTCTAACCGTGCTGGGAGATGGCGCTGAACAAGAACACTTCCCGGAGGATGATATGACATGGTGGCCTAACATCACTAAGCTGATGTGTCATGAAAAATAGATGTGACACGTGTCACTTGGAAACAAGCGGATGATATGCCCAAAGGTGCATGGAGTGAGTGCCATGTGTCATCGCCAGATGGATGCCAGGTGTCATGACTGACGAGAGAACCACATATATGAAATGATCACTGCCACGTGCTATGGAACTTCAGAGCTCGGGGGTGGTCTGCATGTAGAACATGAGCTCCGAAGTGAATGACAACTGTTGATTCGAGGAGGACACACATCGTTTGATCTTTAACTCCGAGAGAAAACACTCTAGATGAAATCGGGAGTGGAGATGTTGAAACTCTTGAAGCTCGGAGTCCCGAAGAAAACTACCACCTTTAGATTTGGATGGACACACGACAACTATCTGTGGACTTCGGAAGAAAATTCTCCAGATGAAAGTGAGAGGGGAGAAGTTAAAAATCTCAAATTCCGAATTCCCAAAGTAAATATTGACCGTCCAATGGAGAAGGACATGTGGCGCTTGATATGCAACATCTGGGGCTTCTGCCTAGCCACTAATCCTCATGCAATTTTGACATGTTGAATACATGTGAGCCACTAATCTGATTGCGATCTACGATCTGGGAAAGGCCCACTTTTGTTGCCATGCGCTGCTCTTGGATGGACCCTGCTTCCTGCTACCAAGATCAACGACTCACAATTACTTCGGGAGTTCAGGCTTCGGCTCTTCGGAACTTTTCAATGCATAAGTCCCATAATCCTCCAAAGTAAATCTTCCGAAGTGAGGGATCTCGTGACACGTGGCCTCTTGATTTAGACGACCGAGATTTACTTCGGGACCTTTAGGACTTCGGGGCTTCTGGTGATACTTCTACCAAGATCAACGATCCTTGTTGGTTTGAGATCAATGGTCCACAACTATTTCAGGAGCTCAGGATTCAGCTCTTCGAGACTTTTCAATGCATAAATCCCGCAATCCTTCGAAGTAAGTCTTCCGAAGCGTGAGATCTGCTAACGCGTGTCCTCAGCCTTCAATGGCTCAGATTTTACTTCGGGACTTCGGCTCCTCTGTCTAGTCGTTAATCCTCGCGCTACTTTGAAATCTCGATCGCCCGAGAGCCGTTGATATGAAATGATCCTAGGATCTCCTTCGTCAAAATTTGAACCTGCGTGCTTGCATCAAGCCCACAAATAGACCTCTTTGAGTGTTGCGCTTTGTGCCCAGGGCTGCTTCCTGTGTAAACAAGGACTTGGATAACTTGTTGTAGGTTCAGGCAACAAAATAACCAGTAATTCGAGACAAAACGATGATGAGTGCTCGTCCGTCTTCGAGAAAAACAGAAAAGCTTCGGACCGGGATTTGGTCGGGAAAGACAACAAGGGAAACCAGGTTGTCAAAAAAGGGGGAAAATGACTTTATCAGTGAGAGGGAAAGATCCTAGGAATTGGTGGTGGGGAAAAGAGAGAGAGATGAGACGAGGATGCAGACATAGGTATTAACAACCAACACATACGACCCTGGACAACCTCAAGTGATAACATGAGGAGCATAAAAGGATTTATATCCTTACTAAGAAAATTGTAAAAGATAATGGAGTTGGAGCTTCCGAGGGTTGGTGCCCTAAAGACAAGAGAGTTGGTGCTTCCTAGGGTTGGTGCCCTGAAGAATGGGATCTGTGTCTCCTAGAGTTGGTGCTATAAAAAGGATCGGTGTCCTTCACTATTCTTTATAAAATCTTGTAATTCCTGTTAAGTATATTTATATAATTTATTTTTCATACAATTCATTGTTGATCCATTGTGGTAATTAATAAAATATAAAAAGTAACTGCAAATTGTTAAAAACGGGTAATACTGATTCACCCCCCCCCCTCTTAGTATTCCAACAATTGGTATCAGAGCGAGTGCCTTCAACACAGTCTAACAACTGGAAGGTAGATCCTGAAGATGGATCAACAAGAGGGAATGTCTAACGACAAAGCACCATTGTTCAATGGAGGAGGCTATGCTCTATGGAAAATAAGAAATCAAAGCTTCCTGTTGTCTCTTGATTTTGATGTTTGGAAATCTGATGTAGATGGTTACACTGCACAAACTACTGCACCCAAAGATACTGCAGGAAAGAAAATCTGCAATAACAACTCAAGAGCAATTAATGCAATTCTAGGAGGGTTGAAAAATTCTATCGGTGTAAAGGTTATGCATTGTAAATCGGCCAAATAAATCTAGGACAAATTGGAGGTTGTATATGAAGGAGATGACAAAGTCAGGGAAGCCAAACTACAGACCTATAGAACTCAGTTTGAGAATCTGAAAAAGAAAGAAGAAGAAAATATTGATGAGTACCTTCATAGGGTAGATGAAGTGGTTAATTCAATAAGAGCGGTAGGAGAAGAAATTACAAATAAACCTATTGTGAAAAAAGTACTAAGGTCATTAGCTATGAGATATGATGCAAATATTTCTTCAATTGAAGACAGATCCGATCTAAACACACTCACAGTTGATCAACTTCGTGGAATTTTTACAGCATATGAAATGAGAACAGAGAATGATAAATCAACAAAAGATGAAACAACCTTTAAAGCATCTAAGACAAAGATGAGGCAGGAGCAAAAGACCAATGATAAGTTATCAGATATATGAGATGTAGAAGAGGCCAGCTTTATAAAGAAACTCCAGAAAGGATTTGGAAAATATAAAGGAAAGTTACCTTTCAAATGTTTCAACTATGGAAGAATTGGACACTTTGCTAACAAATGTTCCTATCCCATACAGGAGGAAAATGATGAAGAATTTCACAACCAGGAAAACCGATACAAGAAGAAATTTTATAAGAAAAACAAAACCTTCTACTCTAAAGAAGACATCAACTCTTCATACATGAGTGAAGATGAAGATTCTGAGCTTCTGTTTATGGGAATGAAAACTCAAGATGATAAACATTCAGAAGATGAAAAGAAAGGGAACTTCGAAGAAGAAATCCTTAGTGTAATTGAAGAACTAGGAAAAACTAAAAAACAAAACAGGGTAATAAGAAGATAACTTCTAGAGATTAAAGAAGCTACTAAATCAAGAGAGAGGGAAGTTTCCAAAACCCTCAAGGAGTCAGAACAGACCATCGGTGATTTGAAGTCCCAGCTCCTGGAAGTTGATAAAACTGAATAAATCATTTTAAAACAACTTAGTGATAAAAAACAAGCATGTGAGAAACTAGAAGCTGAGATTAAGCTGCTAAAAAGTGAACTTGAGAAAGAAAATAAGAGATCAAACTTTGGAAATAGTTCAAATATCTTGGATGAAATTATTAGTGGTCAAAGGTCACCAAACAACAAGACTGGTTTGGGATACACCCAAGACTCAACTTCTACATCACAAGGATCTGTCAAAAGGCCAATTAGTTATGCAGATGCTCTAAAGGGCTCCTTAAGAAGAGAAGATAATAAGAAAAATATGATACCATTGAACATTGTTCCACATAAGCAGAAATCAACATTCCCTACTAAAGTAAAAAATGTCAAGAAGAATACAATCACCAAAAGGAATCCCCCTAATAAATATCTATTCATTGGATATTGTTACTCTTGCAATAATTTTGGACATAAGGCAGTACACTGCAAAGCATATGGACAATACAATAACATAAATGTCCAAAGATACAAGAACAATAGGTACAATACAGAGAAGAAAAACTACAACTCATTTACTCCTTTTCAAAACTTCAATATTGAATGTAAAAAATGCTACAACTATGGTCATAAAACCAGAGAATGTAGATTACCAATGCAATCCCTAAAAATAGGAAACCCTAACAAACAGAATTAGAAGACATGGAAAAGAAAATCTGAAGTACCAAACAAGAAAGATGATGAAAATATTGCTCCTGAAATTGATGAAGTTAATAATAGGAGATTGGTGGGTAAAACTTCTAATAAGGAATATAATAATCAAAGCTATGCATATAAAGTAGATCAAACTCAAGACATGAAAACTCCTAAAGAAAACTCTGACACAACTCCAATACTTGATAATTTCATACAAGAAGATTATCCATTACCCAACAAATGGAAATTAATAGAGGAATATTCTCAAAACAAGGATAAAGAAGCTTATGGTGCACATAATAGTGACGTTGATGATGAATCTTCAACAATAGAACAACCATAAGAATTGAGTGATGATTATCTCAGAAATTTTTCAATCCTATTTTAATGGTCCACTGAAACTCCTTCTTAAAGAAAAATTAAAAACAGAGAAGGGAAGGAGAAATTAGGGAAGACTTAAAAATCATTCCTGTTGATGCTCCTATGAGCATTGAAGCACATAAAAATGAATATGATCATCGAAAGCATCATGGTTTGATGATATAACTCTATGCATGCTCTGACATAGTTTATTGCAGGTCTTCACCTTCCCAGGAATAGATTGACAGGGGGAGTTACCCAAGTTCAGATTCTGGTTAGGAGCATACAGACAGACATAGATTAATCATAGGGGGAGAAACCCTTTGACATTGATGTCAAAGGGGGAGAGTAAATTCATAGAGAAAATAATCATCATAGGGGGAGTTTGTGTATGAAGTTAGAGTGTTTCCCTCAATGACAAAGGCGGAGATTGTTGGACATATTGTCATTGATGTCAACAGTCGATGTCATTATGTTATAATGATGAGTTGGTATGAACAGAGTGCAAAAGAATCTACCTATAGCTTAGGAGAGGTAGCGTGCAGAAAATCCATGTACAGAAGGACTAACAAAGTCCAAGGAATTAAGAGCTCAGGAGGGTCAGCGACTGAAGATCAGAATCTCAGAAGAGATGATGCACATGAATCTCAGAAGGGAAAGTGCATTGCAAAAACATGATCAGGATTGAAATCCCCATAGTAAAAATACAAAAGAATCAAGGAAGAATCATGTCCACTGATGTAGATTTCTAAACAAACCAAGACCGTCAGATATGGGAGTTACAAAGAGAAGGACCGTTGGAGGACTGGTCAATGATCAGATCAAGTCATGACCATTGGATATGCAAGCGCCAGATCAAGGGCAGGGATTGATTGCAGAGCGCGAAGGGAGAATTAAACAACGCGTTAATTCCAATCCCACAATTGGTCTAGATAGTCAGATTACAAGAGAAGGACCGTTGGAGGATTGGTCAATGATCAGATCAAGTCGTGACTGTTGGATACGCAAGTTTCAGATCAAGGGCATGGAATGATTGCAGAGTGTGAAGGGAGAATTAAACAACGCATTATTTCCAATCCCGCAATTAGTCTAGATCGTTAGATCTCATCGATAAAGATCGATGTCTGTGGTTGATCCACCAACAAACGCACAACTTCAATTGCAGATTTTGGGCGACAAGCTAAACCACGCGCAAGTTATGGTTCCGCAATCCACACCGACCGTCGATGGTCACCCGCTAATATATCTATGGTTGGCATCAGTTCCACTACCAAAAGAGCAATTGCCATTGTGGAACTCAAGGATAGTTTTAAACGTTGTGCTAGTTGAGGACCCCACAATCATCCCTGATCGTTGATCTACTCCGAGAGCATTCCCGACCGCTGGATCAAGGCAAGTAGAAGGATAGGATAAGCAAAGACGAAGATCGGAGCCCCGAAGTCCTAAAGTGAATGAGGACCATCAGATCTTGACAATACATGATGGTCGTTGGATCAAAATAGTGGTCAACTTTGGGGTGACCACTTCGGCGAAACATGATTCAGAACATATGAGTTCACCTGAAGGCTGGATTTTTGAAGTCACTCTCAGTTGTTGATCTGAGATACATTTTGGAAATTAGGACAACCGTTGGATCTAGGAGAAGAACATGTGCCACATGAGGAGATCCATGTCAGCAAGGACACATGACACAATTAGATGATGACAAGTGTCAAAGTGCAGTTGGAATTTTAGGTATGCATAAGTCACGAATCTAAGTGACATGTGGAAGACACTTAGTCAATGGCACGTCAACAAGTGATGCCAGCAAGTTACGTCACTATGGGAGTTTGTACTTCAGGAGCTTCACCACTTGCAAATACCCAAAGTCCCGAAGTTCTGAAATGAACGAGGTTCGTTCATCGTGCAAATAAAATCCAACCTTCCAAAATACTTCGGCGAAATGAACTTCGAAAGATTGAAGGACTATGAAGTAGAAATCACCTGAAGCGCCGAAGGCCGAAGTCAATGCTAACCGTTGATCTACTTCGGGAGCGTTCTCAACCGATGATCAAGCATAGTGGACGCATATCGTAAGTGGAGGTGTTAACCGACAGCAAGCGGTCCCCACCGCTTTATGACTTATTCGGTAGGTAATCACTCCGGAGGAATTGCTACTCCAGAATTCAGGAGCCACAAATAACCGAATTTCTGAAGTAAATGAGAACTGCCCATCTCATCGTGACATTAAAACATGATCATTGATTGTGATAAGTGATCAAGCACTCGCTTTGCTTAGCACCTGGTCACCACTTGTGATCGTATGGAATAAAGAAATAAAGGGTGAAAGAAGAGGCAACACTTAAATTAATAACCCCGTGGCCCTGCGCCTATGGTGATATGTAAATGGTTTGAAGGAAGCATCTCTAAAGAATTTGATTTCTGCAATATTTGTAGAGACATGAAATTAAGTGAAATGAAATCGATCCATCCCTGTGAGAAGGGGATCTGTGTCTCCTAGATTTGGTGCTCTAAAGAGGATTGGTGTCCTTCACTATTCTTTATAAAACCTTATAATTGATGTTAAATATATTTATATAATTGTTTTTTCATACAATTGATTGTTGATTTATTGTGGTGATCAATAAAATATAAAAAGTAATTGTTAATTGTTAAGAAGGGGTAATATTGATTCACCCCCCTCGCCCTCTCAGTATTCCAACAATTGGTATCAGAGCAGGTGCCTTCAGCACAGTCTAACAACTGGAAGGTAGATCCTGAAGATGGATCAACAATAAGGAATGTCTAACAACAAAGCACCATTGTTCAATGGAGGAGGCTATGTTCTATGGAAAATAAGAATGAAAAACTTGATGTTGGCTCTTGGTTTTGATATCTGGCAATCTGTTTTAGATGGTTACACTGCATCAACTGCTCCACCCAAAGAAGTTGTAGGAAAGAAAATCTATAATGATATCTCAAGAGAAATTAATGGAATTCTAGGAGGGTTGACTAATTCTATATGTGTGAAGGTTATGCATTGTAAATCAGCCAAAGAAATCTAGGAGAAGTTGGAGGTTGTATATGAAGGAGATGACAAATTCAAGGACGTCAAAATACAGACCTATAGAACTCAGTTTGAAAATCTGAAAATGAAAGAAGAAAATATTGTTGAGTACTTTCATAGGGTAGATGAAGTGGTTAACTCGATTAGAGCGGCAGGAGAATAAATTAAAGATAAACCTATTGTCCAAAAAATACTAAGGTCATTACCTATGAGATATGATGCAAAGATTTCTACAATTGAAGATAGATCTGATCTAAACACAGTCACATTTGATTAGCTTCATGGAATTTTTACAGCATATGAAATGAGAACATGGAATGATAAATCAACAAAAGATGAAACAACCTTTAAGGCATCTAAGAAAAAGATGAGGCATGAGCAAAATACCAATGATAAGTTATCAGATATATCAGATGTAGAAGAGGCCAACTTTATAAAGAAACTCAAGAAAGGATTTGGAAAATATAAAGGAAAGTTACCTTTCAAATGTTTCAACTGTGGCAGAATTGGACACTTTGCTAACAAATGTCCCTATCCCATACAAGAGGAAAATGATGAAGAAGTTCACAACTAGGAAAACCAATACAAGAAGAAATTTTATAAGAAAAAGAAAAACTTCTACTCTAAAGAAGACATCAACTCTTCATACATGAGTGAAGATGAAGATTCAGAGCTTCTATTTATGGGAATGAAAACTCAAGATGATAAACATTCAGAAGATGAAAAAAAAGGGAACTTCGAAGTAGAAATCCTTAGTGCAATTGAAGAACTAGGAAAAACTAAAAAACAAAACATGGTAATAAGAAGATAGCTTCTAGAGATTAAAGAAGCTACTAAATCAAGAGAGAGGGAAGTTTCCAAAACCCTCAAGGAGTCAGAACAGACCATCAGTGATTTGAAGTCCCAGCTCCTGGAAGCTGATAAAACTGAATAAATCATTTTAAAACAACTTAGTGATTAAAAAACAAGCATGTGAGAAACTAGAAGCTGAGATTAAGCTGCTAAAAAGTGAACTTGAGAAAGAAAATAAGAGATCAAACTTTGGAAATAGTTCAAATATCTTGGATGAAATTATTAGTGGTCAAAGGTCACCAAAAAACAAGACTGGTTTGGGATACACCCAAGACTCAACTTCTACATCACAATGATCTGTCAAAAGACCAATTAGTTATGCAAATGATCTAAAGGGGTCCTTAAGAAGAGAAGATAATAAGACAAATATGATACCATTGAACATTGTTCCACATAAGCAAAAATCAGCATTCCCTACTAAAGTAAAAAATGACAGGAAGAATACAATCACCAGAAGGAATCCCCCTAATAAATATCTATTCATTGGATATTGTTACTCTTGCAATAATTTTGGACATAAGGCAGTACATTGCAAAGCTTATGGACAATACAATAACATAAATGTTCAAAGATACAAGAACAATAGGTACAATACAGAGAAGAGAAACTACAACTCATTTACTCTTTTTCAAAACTTCAATATTGAATGTAAAAAATGCAACAACTATGGTCATAAAACCATAGAATGTAGATTACCAATGCAATCCCTAAAAATAGGAAACCCTAACAAACATAATAAGAAGACATGGAAAAGAAAATCTGAAGTACCAAACAAGAAAGATGATGAAAATATTGCTCCTGAAATTGATGAAGTTAATAATAGGATATTGGTGGGTAAAACTTCTAGTAAGGAATATAATAATCAAAGCTATGCATATAAAGTAGATCAAACTCAAGACATGAAAACTCCTAAAGAAAAATTTGACACAACTCCAAAACTTGATAATGTCATACAAGAAGATTATCCATTACCCAACAAATGGAAATTAATAGAGGAATATTCTCAAAAAAAGGATAAAGAAGCTTCTGGTGCACATAATAGTGACGTTGATGATGAATCTTCAACAGTCGAACAACCAGAAGAATTGAGTGATGATTATCTCAGAAATTTTTCAATCCTATTTTAATGGTCCATTGAAACTCCTTCTTAAAGAAAAATTAAAAACAAAGAAGGGAAGGAGAAATTAGGGAAGACTTAAGAATCATTCCTGTTGATGTTCCTATGAGCATTGAAGCACACAAAAATGAATATGATCATCGAAAGCATCATGGTTTGATGATATAACTCTATGCATGATCTGACATAGTTTGTTGCAGGTCTTCATTTTCCCAAGGATAGATTACATTCTATCAACAAGATAATTTATGTGGCAAGCAAAGTATAAAGTCTCTCGGATGACTTTAAGAAGTAGTGTATATTAAAGAAGCATCTTGGATAAAGATGGATACATCTGGTTAGAGATTGATGAGAAGCAATGGACAGGTCAAAAGTTCGTTTGAAAAGTATAAGCTTCAGTTTCTCCGTGTTCCTATAGGACAACAATATCCGCAGTGGAAAAAATAGGATGTATATAAGTGGTATACATGACATCCTATAGAGATGATAGGGAGAGAGATCTTGTCAGGAAGAACTACCCTTTTTAGAAACGAAGGGGAAGAGAAGTTAGAAGTAGAGAGAGACGATTGACAGGGGGAGTTACCCGAGTTTAGATTTTGGTTAGTAGCATACATACAGACATAGATTAATCATAGGGGGAGCAACCCTTTGCCATTGATGTCAAAGGGGGAGAGTAAATTCATAGAGAAAAGAATCATCACAGGGGGAGTTTGTGTATGAAGTTAGAGTGTTTCCCTCAATGACAAAGGGGGATATTGTTCGACATATTGTCATTGATGTCAACAACCGATGTCATTACGTTATAATGATGAGCTGGTATGAAGAAAGTGCAGAAGAATCTACCTATATCTTAGGAGAGGTAGCGTGCAAAAAATTCATGTACAGAAGGACTAACAAAGTCCAAGGAATTAAGAGCTCAGGAGGGTTAGCGACTAGAGATCAGAAGCTTAGAAGAGATGATGCACATGAAGCTCAGAAGGGAAAGCGCATTGCAGAAACGTGATCATGATTGAAATCCCCACAGTAAAAATACAAAAGAATCGAGGAAGAATCGTGTCCACTGATGTAGATTTGGAGACAAACCAATACCATCAGATATGGGAGTTACAAAGAGAAGGACCGTTGGAGGACTGGTCACTGATCAGATCAAGTCATGATCGTTGGATACGCAAGCGCCGGATCAAGGGCAGGGATTGATTGTAGAGCATGAAGGGAGAATTAAACAACACATTAATTCCAATCCCACAATTAGTCTAGACCATCAGATTACAAGAGAAGGACCATTGGAGGATTGGTCAACGATCAGATCAAGTCATGACCGTTGGATACACAAGCGCCAAATCAAGGGCATGGATTGTTTGCAGAGCACGAAGGGAGAATTAAACGACGCATTATTTCCAATCCCGCAATTAGTCTAGGTCGTCATATCTCATAGATAAAGATCGACGACTGTGGTTGATCCACTAGCAATCACACAACTTCAATTGCGGATTTTTGGTGACGCAATAAACCAGACGCAAGTTGCAGTTCCGCAATCCACACTGACCATCGATGGTCACCCGCCAATATATCTACGGTTGGCATCAGTTCCACTACCAAACGAGAAATTTCCATTGCGGAACTCGACGATAGTTTTAAACGTCGTGCTAGTTGAGGACCACACAATCATCCCTGATCGTTGATTTGCTCCAAGAGAATTCTCGACCCTCGGATCAAAGTAAGTAGAAGGATAGGATAAGCAAAGATGAAGGTTGAAGCCCCGAAGTCCCAAAGTGAATGAGGACCATCGGATTTGGACAATACATGATGGTCGTTGGATCATAATAGTGGTCAACTTCGGGGTTGACCACTTCGGCGAAAAAGGATTCAGAACATATGAGTTCACCTAAAGGCTGAAGTTCCGAAGTCACTCTCAGCCGTTGATCTGAGATACATTTCGGGAGTTAGGACAACCATTAGATCCAAGAGAAGAACATGTGCCACATGAGGATATCCACGTCAGCAAGGACACATGACGTAATCAAATGATGACAATTGTCAAAGTGCAGTTGGCATTTCAGGTATGCGTAAGTAACGAATCTAAGTGACATGTGGAAGCCACTCAGTCAATTCCACATCAACATGTGACGTCAACAATTTACGTCAGTCTCGAAGTTTGTACTTAAGGAGCTTCACCACCAACAAATACCCAAAGTCCCTAAGTTCTGAAATGAACGAGAGTTGTTCATCATGCAAATAAAATCCAACCTTCCGATCTACATCGATGAAATGAACTCTGAAATATCGAAGGACTGTAAAGTAGAAATCACCCGAAGCACTGAAGGTCAAAGTCAATGCTAATTGTTGATCTACTTCAGGAGCATTTTCAACCGATGATCAAGTGTAGTGGACGGATAACGTAAGTGGAGCTGTTAATCGATAGCAAGCGGTCCCCACCACTTTATGACTTATTCGGTAGGTAATCACTCCAGAGGAATTGATACTCCAGAATTCAGGAGCCACGGATAGCTGAATTTCCGAAGTAAATGAGAACCGTCCATCTCATCGTGACATTAAAACGTGATCATTGATTTTGATAAGTGATCAAGCACTTGCTTGGCTTAGCGCCTGGTCACCACCTGTGGTCGTATGGAATAAATAAACAAAGGGTGAAAGAAGAGGCAACACTTAAATTAATAACCCCGTGGCCCTGCGCCTATGGTCATTTGTAAATGGTTTGAAGGAAACACCTCTACAGAATTTGATTTCTGCAATATTTGCAGATACATGAAAATAAGTTAAATGAAATTGATCCATACCTGTGATCGATTAATGAAAATCATTTTCATTAAATTGAAAAGGCTTCTCGATAATATTTGAATAAAGAAAAACAAACGATATTATTGTTAATGAAGAGGTGCGATGGTCCAAACAAAGGGACACAATGTTTCATAGCTCACACCAGTTGGAAGAGTATATAAATGAGAAAGAGTGGTGAGAAGAAAGTGTCTCTGAGTCCATATCAGAAGATCAAAAGCAGAAGCAGATTCCAAGAAGGAAAGTTGAAGATACTTATGCAGTGAGGGTGGAAGGGAGGAGCATGGAAGGATTCATATCCTTACTAAGAAAATTGTAAAAGATAAGGGAGTTGGAGCTTCCTAGGGTTGGTGACCTAAATACAAAGGAGTTGTTGCTTCCTATGGTTGGTTCCCTAAAGACGAGGGAGTTGGTGCTTCCTAGGGTTGGTGCCTTGAAGAAGGGGATTTGTGTCTCCTAGAGTTGGTGCTCTAAAGAGGATTGATGTCCTTCACTATTATTTATAAAACCTTGTAATTGATATTAAATATATTTATATAATTGATTTTACATACAATTAATTGTTGATTTATTGTGGTGATCAATAAAATATAAAAATTAATTGTTAATTGTTAAGAAGGGGTAATATTGATTCACCCCCCCCCCCTCTTAGTATTCCAACAATTGGTATCAGAGTGGGTGCCTTCAGCACAATCTAACAACTGGAAGGTAGATCTTGAAGATGGGGCAACAAGAGGGAATGTCTAACAATAAAGCACCATTGTTCAATGGAGGAGGCTATGCTCTATGGAAAATAAGAATGAAAAACTTCATGTTGGCTCTTGGTTTTGATATCTGGTAATCTGTTGTAGATGGTTACACTGCACCAACTACTCCACCCAAAGAAGCTGCGGGAAAGAAAATATGTAATGACAACTCAAGAGAAACTAATGGAATTCTAGGAGGGTTGACTAATTCTATATGTGTGAAGGTTATGCATTGTAAATCAGCCAAAGAAATCTGGGAGAAGTTGGAGGTTGTATATGAAGGAGATGACAAATTAAAGGAAGCCAAACTACATACCTATATAACTCAGTTTGAAAATATGAAAATGAAAGAAGAAGAAAATATTGTTGAGAACTTTCATAGGGTAGATGAAGTGGTTAACTCAATCAAAACGCCAGGAGAAGAAATTATAGATAAACCTATTGTGCAAAAAATACTAAGGTCATTACCTATGAGATATAATGCAAAGATTTCTACAATTGAAGATAGATCTGATCTAAACACACTCACATTTGATCAGCTTCATGGACTTTTTATAGCATATGAAATGAGAACATGGAATGATAAATCAAGAAAATATGAAACAACCTTTAAAGCGTCTAAGACAAAGATGAGGCAGGAGCAAAAGACCAATGATAAGTTATCAGATATATCAAATGTAGAAGAGGCCAACTTTATAAAGAAACTCCAGAAAGTATTTGGAAAATATAAAGGAAAGTTACCTTTCAAATGTTTCAATTGTGGAAGAATTGGACACTTTGCTAACAAATGTCCCTATCCCATATAGGAGGAAAATGATGAAGAAGTTCACAACCAGGAAAATCAATACAAGAAGAAATTTTATAAGAAAAAGAAAAACTTCTACTCTAAAGAAGATATCAACTCTTCATACATGAGTGAAGATGAAGATTCAGAGCTTCTTTTTATGGGAATGAAAACTCAAGATGATAAACATTCAAAAGATGAAAAAGAAGGGAACTTCGAAGAAGAAATCCTTAGTGTAATTGAAGAACTAGGAAAAACTAAAAAACAAAACAAGGTACTAAGAAGAGAGCTTCTAGAGATTAAAGAAGCTACTAAATCAAGAGAGAGGGAAGTTTCCAAAACCCTCAAGGAGTCAAAACAAAACATCAGTGATTTGAAGTCCCAGCTCCTGGAAGCTAATAAAACTGAAGAAATCATTTTAAAACAACTTAGTGATAAAAAACAAGCATGTGAAAAACTAGAAGCTAAGATTAAGCTGCTAAAAAGTGAACTTGGGAAAGAAAAGAAGAGATCAAACTTTGGAAATGGTTCAAATATCTTGGATGAAATTATCAGTAGTCAAAGGTCACCAAACAACAATACTGGTTTGGGATACACCCAAGACTCAACTTACATCACAAGGATCTATCAAAACACCAATTAGTTATGCAGATGCTCTAAAGGGATCCTCAAGAAGAGAAGATAATGCGGCAAATATGATACCATTGAACATTGTTCCACTTAAACATAAATCAACATTCCCTACTAAAGTAAAAAATGACAGGAAGAATACAATCACCAGAAGGAATCCCCCTAATAAATATCTATTAATTGGATATTCTTACTCTTGCAATAATTTTGGACATAAGGCAGTACACTGCAAAGCTTATGGACAATACAATAACAAAAATGTCCAAAGATATAAGAACAATAGGTACAATACAGAGAAGAGAAACTAGAACTCATTTACTCCTTTGCAAAACTTCAATATTGAATGTAAAAAATGCAATAACCATGGTCATAAAACCAGAGAATGTAGATTACCAATGAAATCCCTAAAAATAGGAAACCTTAACAAACAAAATAAGAAGACATGGAAAAGAAAAACTAAAGTACCAAACAAGAAAGATGATGAAAATATTGCTCTTGAAATTGATGAAGTTAATAATAGGAGATTGGTGGGTAAAACTTCTAATAAGGAATATAATAATCAAAGCTATGCATATAAAGTAGATCAAACTCAAGACATGAAAACTCCTAAAGAAAAATATGACACAACTCCAAAACTTGATAATGTCATACAAGAAGATTATCCATTACCCAAAAAATGGAAATTAATAGAGGAATATTCTCAAAACAAGGATAAATAAGCTTTTGGTGCACATAATAGTGACATTGATGATAAATCTTCAACAATAGAACAACTAGAATAATTGAGTGATGATTATCTCAGAAATTTTTCAATCCTATTTTAATGGTCCACTAAAACTCCTTCTCAAAGAAAAATTAAAAACAAAGAAGGGAAGGAGAAATTAAGGAAGACTTAAAAATCATTCCTGTTGATGCTCCTATGAGAATTACAGAACATAGAAATGAATAGGATCATTGAAATAATCATGGTTTGATGATATAACTCTATGCAGGATCTAACATAGTTTATTGCAGGTCTTTGTCTGTCCAGGAACAGTGCATGTTATGTATTGGTCTCAGAATGGTTATAAGTGGACAAACCCTAAATGGAAGTTACTATGCAAGCAAGAAATGGAATGAATGGAAAATTTTGCAGCAGTGAGGTGATGATGAAGATAGACTGAGTACAAATCTGAAAATGAAAATACTGGAAACCAAAATTTCAGAGACAGTTGTTGTGACAGAGAAAATTTGAAAGATATATTGGTTGATCGATGCGTGCCTGAGTTGGTTGGATAACTAGATCAATTCTAGTTGAATAGATTACATTCTATCAGCAAGATAAGTCATGTGGCAAGCAAAATATAAAGTCTCTCGAATAAAGATGGATACATCTGGTTAGATATCGATGAGAAGTAATGGATAGGTCGAAAGGTCGTTTGAAAAGTATAAGCTTCAGTTGCTCAGTGTTCCAGTAGGACAACAATATCTGCAACAGAAAGGTATACATGGCATCCTGTAGAGTTGACAGGGGGAGTTGTTGAAGTTCAGATTCTAGTCAGCAACATACAGACAGACATATATTAATCATAGGGGGAGCAACCCTTTGCCATTGATGTCAGAGGGGGAGAGTAACTTTATAGAGAAAAGCATCATCACAGAGGGATTTTGTGTATGAAGTTAGAGTGTTTCCCTCAATGACAAAGGGGGAGATTGTTGTACATATTGTCATTGATGTATTTTCATTGATGTCAACAGTCGATGTTATTACGTTATAATGATGAGTTGGTATGAACAAAGAGTAGAAAATCCATGTACATAAGGACTAACAGATTAAGAGCTCAAGAGGGTTAGCGACTGAAGATCAGAAGCTCAGAAGAGATGACGCACATGTAGCTCAGAAGGGAAAATGCATTGTAGAAACACGATTAGATCAAGTCGTGACCATTGGATACGCAAACGCTAGATCAAGGGCATGGATTGATTGTGGAGCACGAAGGGAGAATTAAACAACGCGTTAATTCCAATCCTGCAATTAGTCTAGGCCGACAGATTACAAGAGAAGGATCGTTGGACGACTGGTCAACGATCAGATCAAGTCATGACCGTTGGATACACAAGCGCCAAATCAAGGGCATGGATTGATTGCGGAGAGCGAATGGAGAATAAAACAACGCGTTATTTTCAATCCCACAATTAGTCTAGACCATCAGATCTCATTAATTCAAAGATTGACGATTGTGGTTGATCCACCAACAATCGCACAACTTTAATTGTGGAGTTTGGGCGACGGGATAAACCATGTGTAAGTTACGGTTCCACAATCCACACCGACCATTGATGGTCACCCACCAATAGATCTACGGTTGACATCAGTTCCACTACCAAACGAACAGTATCCATTGTAGAACTCGACGATTGTTTTAAACATCGTGCTAGTTGAGGACCCCGCAATCATCCTTGATCGTTGATCTGCTTCGATAACATTCCCAACCATCGGATCAAGGAAAGTAGAAGGATAGGATAAGAAAAGATGAAGGTCAGAGCCCCAAAGTCCTGAAGAGAATGAGGACCATCGGATCTAGACAATACATGATGGTCATTAGATCAAAATAGTGGTCAACTTCAATGTTGGCCACTTCGGCGAAAAAGGATTCAGAACATATGAGTTCACCGGAAGGTCGAAGATATAAAGTCACTCTCAACCGTCAATCTGAGATACATTTCGGGAGTTAGGACAACCGTTAGATCCAGGTGAATAACATGTGCCACATGAGGAGATCCACGTCAGCAAGACTATGTTAGCAAGGACACATGGCGCAATCAGATGATGACAAGTATCAAAGTGCAGTTGTCATTTCAAGTATGCATAAGTCACAAATCTAAGTGACATGTGGAAGCCACTCAGTAAGTGCCACGTCAACAAGTAACTTTAGCAAGTTACGTCACTCCGAGAGTTTGTACTTCGAGAGATTCACCACCAGCAAATACCCAAAGTTTAGAAATGAATGAGAACCGCTCATCGTACAAATAAAATCCAACCGTCTGATCTACTTCGATGAAATGAACTCCAGAATATTGAAGGACTGTGAAGGAGAAATCACCCGAAGCGTCGAAGGCCAAAGTCAACGCTAACCGTTGATCTACTTCAGAAGCATTCTCAACCGATGATCAAGTGTAGTGGAAGGATAGCGTAAGTGGAGGTGTTAACTGACAACAAGCGGTCACCACTGCTTTATGGCTTATTCAGTAGGTAATCACTCCAGAGGAATTGCTACTCTATAATTCAGTAGCCATGAATAGCCAAAGTTCCTAAGTAAATGAGAGTCGTCCATCTCATCGTGACATTAAAATGTGATCGTTGATTTTGATAAGTGATCAAGCACTCGCTTGGCTTAGCACATGGTCACCACCTGCGGTCGTATGGAATAAAGAAACCAAGGGAAAAAGAAGAGGCAACACTTAAATTAATAATCATGTGGTCCTGGGCCTATGGTCATATGTAAATGGTTTGAAGGAAGTGCCTCTACAGAATTTGATTTCTGCAATATTTGCAGAGACAGGAAATTAAGTTAAATGAAATCGAACCATACCTATGATCGATTAATGAAAAGCATTTTCATTAAATTGAAAAGTCTTCTCAATAATATTTGAGTAAAGAAAAACAAACGATATTATTGTTAATTTCTAAGGTGCGATGGTCCAAACAAAGGGACACAATGTTTCATAGCTCACACCAATTGGAAGAGTATATAAACGAGAAAGAGTGGTGAGAAGAAAGTGTCTCTGCAATCAGGATCAGAAGATCAAAAGCAAAAGCAGATTCCAAGAAGGAAAGTTGAAGATACTTATGCAGTGAGGGTGGAAGGGAGGAGCATGGAAGGATTCATATCCTTACTAAGAAAATTGTAAAAGATAAGGGAGTTGGAGCTTCCTAGGTTTGGTGCCCTAAATACAAGGGAGTTGGTGCTTCCTAGGGTTGGTGCCCTAAAGATGAGGGAGTTGGTGTTTCCTAGGGTTGGTGCCCTGAAGAAGGGGAATTTGTGTCTCCTAGAGTTGGTTATCTAAAGAGGATTGGTGTCCTTCACTATTCTTTATAAAACCTTGTAATTGATGTTAAATATATTTATATAATTGATTTTTCATACAATTCATTGTTGATTTATTGTGGTGATCAATAAAATATAAAAAGTAATTGTTAATTGTTAAGAAGGGGTAATACTGATTCACCCCCCCCCCTCTTAGAATTCCAACAGGTGCCCCTAAGTGATGTTTTCCATCAGTGGAGGACTCAACCCCTTCCTGTTATATGTGTGGATCTATCCATTTCCCACTTGAGTGTAGGATGGAAAATAGAGATTGCATATGTCTATTAGTATCAACAATTTGAAATTTACTGCTTACAAAGTATACTTTTATGTTGTGAACATTTTCTTTCATGTCATCTATCTTAGATACTTTGTTTGAGATCCCCAAAACCTAGTTTTCCAAGCTAGTGAGCCTATTCTCCGTAGACACGATGTTTCAATTGGTTTCCATGGGGACTTTGGGTTCACTAGATGGGTTATTTGATAATTATACCATTGTAATCATCTCCTTTCAAGGACTCTACTGAGATAGGTTGTTGACAATAGTATGGTTGGGTCCTCAAAAAAGATTACTAGAGAGTGATATCAATGATATCAAAATCACACAAAGAGTATTTTGAGATAGGTCTCCCACATGGTGCTGGCAAGATCCAAATTCCCATCTAAGTATTAATGTGCTAATGAAATTCTCAAATTCATGATATTCCCAATTATGTAGGAATTTCTATGTTTGTGCTACATAAGCTAGGGTTTGAAGGGTCATAAGGACAAAGGAGTGTCAAGTACTATATCTCTCTGAAGTACCCAAGGGTTTCCACCAATAGTTCTCAGTCAAATATTTCACACCACCAACTAAGGAGGATAGATCATATCCTTAGTTCTAATACTTGATTCCCTAATATGTGAGAGGTGTGTGAGAGTGATCTCCCCAAGTGTTTCTCTCGGTGTACTATGATGACCGAGAGTCTTATGTAAGGCTAGTTTCAATTGTGCCTAAAGGGATTCTGATATACCTGAGGGTGCGTGGAAGATTGAATTTATAGGTAGATTTGTATAATGAAGTATTACACAAAGGGATACCAGCAGAGGTTACAAGGGTGTCAAACTAGGTGGATCCACTTGTATTCACTATGTGTATTCTTTCCAACCATAGTTCTATCTGTTGTACACCAGATATTTGTGATTAAAGGCATTGGAACATGTTTCTAGCCTAAAAATAATAAATCTAAAATTTAGGCACAACCAAATCAAGAAAGAGCTTTGATACCTCTTGTAATGTACTTAATCCATAGAAAGAACATAACATGAACAAAATTAAGAGAAATATAAGTGTGAAAAAACTAATACAAGAGATAATGAAATTAAACCCATAGAATATAACCCTTTTATTGACAATTCCAAAACAGAGAAAATTGTTTACAGGCCTCTTCGAGTGGGAAACCTCTTTTGAGTAGAGCCCTAATATAATAACAATCCTTGACAAAACATAGATAGATTTATAACTATATAAATATTTTCTTTCTAGAAAAACCTTAATTACTTGTGGTCCAATCACTAATGAGTACCACCCACTTAGTGGGCCTTATATTATAATAACAACCATTTTACATTAAGTAACTACCCACTAACTATCTAATGGGCCTCATTCAAAGAAGATGACCTTGTATTTTAATTATTAACTCCTAGGTACCCCAAAGTAGGGAGGTTAGGGTAATATATTAACAAATAACATGTACATTTCAAATTGTGATGAGCGTTGGAAATGCTTAGAAACTTATACGTGACATTAACCTAGTAACGATAACATATTGGTTGCACAAAGTACAATTTTTTTACAATTAGTATATTACAAGTTGTTACTCAACTCACTATCCCTGTAGATTAAAATCATAGAGGAACCCAAACAAATGATTGAGCATTGTGCATGACAATATGGACAAAATTAATACTTTCATATCAAGGATGGGAAATAAATCAAAGTTATTTAGTGCTACTTATAATCTTCCAGTTCATCTAACTAACATAATTACACATGGACATGGACTAGAATTTTGAACATTTAGCCTCCTTTTTCTAGATATACGTCCAAATTCATTTGTAAGATGAGAAAGAGTCTAACATAGTTACTGACTTAACGAGAACTATGACCTCAAAACAATAACGCTAGCCCTAAAAACTCATATTTTTGGGTTGAAAACACCAAAATCAACTCCCAAATCAAAAAGTGATGTTACCAATAGCACTCTTTTCTTTTTGGGATTAAAATTACCACATTTTTCAACCATGGCCTTGATAGCCTCAAAATGTTTCCAACAAAAACCTTTAAATCAACCCTTGAATCTAAAAGTCGCACTAACAACAAAATCTGTTTTTAAAGTTAAAATTACAACTTCTTTGAAACAATGGACTTAACAAAGAAGTCGTAAATTTAACCTTGAGAAAAAAAGTTGTTGCTATTAGTGTCACTTTTCGATTTGGGGGTTGATTTCAAGATTTTTGTTGGCAACATTACAAGGTTTTTAAGGCCATGGTTGCAAATGTGGTAATTTTTACCCCCCCCCAAAAAAAAGAGTGCTATCGGTAGCACTACTTTTTGAAACATGGCTAAAAACAACTAAGAAACGTGACCTCCAAAAAAATGAGAACTCTGGAGAGTTCTCGTCTAGTCAGTAACCATGTTTCCTTCAAGACATCCACTGCATTATGCACTATTACAAAATCAATCCTATGCAAATTGTCAAAGGATATAATATAAAATCCATTTAAGTGTTAGCAATGCCAAGATATTCCTTGAACAAACTTCCCACCAGTTTTAATCTTGCATATCAACAATGTTGGAGGTGACAACAAGAGTTGTTACATATTTTCTTTTGCATCCATGCTCACAACAAAGAATATTTTTACAATTGTATATGTAAGCTTTCTCCCATTTGGTCATACCCATGAAGTTATAAATGGAACCTGTAGGAGATTGTGGGAAGATCATTAACTCAATTGAAAAGACATGATATGTGGACAAAAAGAGTCCAAGTTAACATTCTACTCCACATAACCAATTACCCCCATCCAAAGCTAACATTAGTGTGCCTTCTTTGACTTAGCCAAAATCTTTCAATCCTTTTAGTTTGTGTCCTTTGTGGAGTGTATAATGAAAAGAAACAAGCTTCCCTCCCTTTTTCCATGCTTCTACATGATCTGAAGTCCCACCTTCCAAAAGCCTCCATGAAATTTTCCAAGGTAGAATAACAAGTTTTCATAAAATCTTCTAAAACAAGCTTCAAACACAAAAACTCACAAGGATTATTGAGCACAAAATTAACTAGAGAATTGACAACTTAGCCATTTCTCTTCTTCATAGATCCATTTGGATCTTGGGGATATTTTCCAACTTATCAATGAATTGGGGTTGATTGGTTATCATTCTATATCTATGTGTGGTATTAGTAGACATTCTTTGGAAGGTAGCACTCTCATCTAGTAGGTTATCACTTGAATCTACATCCATCTTTGATGATTAAATGTTCATCTTGCAACTCCACTACTGACCCATACATATGTGTTTCCCTTAGCTTAAGTAAGTCTACTAGCAATACTTCTGAGAGTGACAACTAAGGTGAACCCAACAATGGATAGAGAGGAGGGGCTCCAACTTCATCTCAATTCTATGTGTCATTTTCAATGTTAACTACCAACATATTAATAGTTATGCATCGAAAAATAAAATGCCATTTTTTAGATATAAAGAGAAAACTTCCTTTTTAAATAACAAATGTTTTCTCCTCAATAGTTTCTTAAATAATTAAGGTTGACAACTATCACAATGTTTGAATTTGATTGAAGCAATAATACTCTTGTTGGATTGACATTCCAATGGTAAATATCAACAATGAGCTTAAAGCGTTCATAAAAACACATGAGATAAGGTTGTCGTTAGGATAAGAGAATATCAAGATTAAAGCACACCCCGGAAAGTAGTTTCAACCACCCCAACCAGTAACAATAAATCTATCCTCTCTAGTAGATAGTTTCACCCACTCCTACAAGCCAGAACACTCAATCTATCCAGACAGCAAGGCTCTAACAGTTAGGATTCATAGTTCGAGTACAGGCACTTTCAGGCAAATAATTCTAGCTATGAAAGGAATTTTACTGATAGTAACTCATCCTGGTGAACTTGACCTACTGTTATACCAAATAGTCAGAACAAAAATGTGAAGATATATCTATAACTGATGGTTGAGTTAATCAAAGATAATCTAAGAATTACAAGGTGGGGGAGTGGAAGGTAGTAATGATGTAACATCAACCTAAACCCAACATCATCAATAATCTTAATGAAGTTTACATATCATCTCTTGATTTTCTTTTAAAGAAGCTCATTAAAATACAAATCCTTAGAATAATTGTTCTTAGAAAATTTAAAATATTATTAATTGTGAATTAAGGTCTTAAGTATTTCAAACATCAAATGTTAGAAATAATAAACAACGTGGAAAATTTTCTAAATGTTTCCTCTTTGTAAAATACACTTATAAATTTCTTACTACATAGATTAGGATTATTGGTTACAACTTTAATAAATTTTTATTGCACATATATGGAAATTTATATTTAAAATTCATAAAGATGGGATGAAATGTACAATATATTTATGAATTTCTCACCACTTCAATAAGGATTATTGATTCCAATTATGAATTTATATTTCATTTTCTAAAAGCTTCATCTTAATAAAATACACTTAAAAAATTTCTCACTACATAAATTAGGATTATTATTTACAACTTTAAATTTTTTATTGTCTATATATAAAAATTTATATTTAAAATTGATAAAAATAAGATGAAATGTAAAATATACTTATTAATTTTTCACCACTTAAATGAGGATTATTTCATTTTCTAAAAGCTTCCTTTTGATAAAATACACATAAATTTCTCACTACATAGGTTAGGATTATTAATTACAACTTTAAATTTGTATTACTTATATATAGAAATTTATATTTAAAATTGATAAAGATAAGATAAGATGAAATGTTATTGTTATATATATATATATATATATATATATATGAATTTCTCAGTCCTTAAATGAGGATTGAGGATTATTGATTCCAACTATGAATTTATATTAATCAAATATGATTTTTTTTTTTAAATTAGATTTTTATTATAAAGATTGGATTAAATGGAAAATATACTTACGAATTTCTCACCAATTGGATTATTAGTTATTACTATGAATTTGTATTGTGAAGACATGAAAATTTATATTTAAATGGAATAAATATGGGATTAAAATATAATTTATATTTTAATAATTAGGTGTATGGTAATAAAATTATTTTGTAGATTAAAATATAGTGTATAGTGTAATAATTAGGTGTATGATAATAAAATTATTTTGTATTTAGTCAAAACTAGTTATAAAGTAAAGAATAATTTTAGAAAAAAATTATTAAAATATAAAAGTAATTTATATTTAAAATTGAAGTAAAGAATAATTTTAGAAAAAAATTATTAAAAAAATAAAAGTTATTTATATTTAAAAGTGAAGAGCATTTTATTACGCCGAAAGGTGTATACCTATTGGAGATGGGCACAATTAATCACCTTTTAATCTAAAATTATAATCTGATGGCTAACAATTGAAAATGTTGGTATATTCTTAGTCGTCCTCCCAAATCAATGAATGTCCATCTAGATAACTTTCGGCGTTCACGAGCCGCAACACCAGCCACTTTGCGGCTGTACTAGTTTTAGTAACAACCTACCAACTCGTCCACCAAATCATCAATAGGCCCTACGTGGAATACCATACATTCTACCATGTCACCAGTTTTTAACCACATGTTTGTCAACCTATTCAAAGTTAGGTGGCAGTTAAAGTTTGGGTTTCGATTTTGATCAGAACTAAAATTCACCTAAGTGTTCAATTAACTCAGTGAGTGCCACAACTCACGAAACATATTAAATTGGTTAAAGTTTATAAGCAGTGAATATTATCGTTTTTGGATCAATGTGGTATAATTAGATATGAGCTATTAAAACTAAATCTTCCTCTCAATGTGACCATTCATTTCTCAGGCAAATGGTTAACCTTAGATGCATTTTTTATGAATTCGAATTCAATTTAAATTCAAATTTCAAAGGGATGAATTGTAAAAAACAAGTGAATCTTTCCTTTGTGTTTAATTGTTGTAGGAAAAATTGGCACTGGAAAATTTAACCGAAATATTCTAACTCTGTGTAATTGTTTGTGCAGATATATGGGGTAGATGAATAATCCCAATGACCAGGACTCCAAGCAAAACAATGGATTAAAAGGACTGAGAAAATAAGTAGTTAAATATTTTAAAAAAATTATTCACTCAAATACCATAATATGATATTTTTATAGCCCACCATCATCTTCTATTCATCGAGAGCTTTCAGACAATATAAAAAGTTTCTCATTCTAAGTTTCGGAAATAAATTTACGATCTTTGGAAGCTTTGTATTATTGTTGTGTTCTAGTGAAGTGGCAGATGACGTGTCCCCTATATCTACATGGAAAATGATGTAGAATGTTGACAAGACAGATGACGTGGCATGCTGACATGACAATTGATGTGGCAGATGATGTATCACTTGGGTCCACATGGAAAATGTTTTTGCATGATTTGGATTTTATTATTTATTGTTTTATTGTTTTTATTTATTATTATTTTGTTTTTAAATTTATTATTGTTTTTGTTTATTTTTATTCATTATTTGATTTAATGTGTTGTTTTATTTTGTATTTTTTATTTTTCATTTGATTTGATTAATTTGTGTATTTTATTTTATTTTCCCCGGGATTTATTTCATCGACATGGTCAAAACATTTAAGGCAAGTTCCACTCTCTATACCTTTTATTACTTTTCACACAAACAATCATGGTAAGCCTTTACATTAGTCGTAGTTTAATTGTTCTACGTTTTGATCATTTTTCGGGGATATTTTCTATTTAATTTTTCCTGAAATCCCTCGAGAAATTGTTGGATCTGCATATTTGAGTGGTTAATTCTGTATAATATGAGTGCCCCTGGAGTTTTTCAACACATTGAATCCATTTTTGCATTTAAAAATGCAATTTAAATAACCAAAAATTGTGATTTCGTGCAAATTTATGTCGTCGAATTCTGGCGAAAAAGGGCCAAAACATAAAACAATTAGACAACGCCTTTACATTATAAACCCATGAAGTCTTTTTCATCAGTTTATGTGGGATATAGATTTAACTTGAAAATCAACGGATGAAATCAACCCATGAATTTGATCAACATGGTTGAACGCTATCTTTGGGATGCCATATCTGGAGTCCTAGAAGGCCAAATTCAGCATAAAATAGGTTGTCAAAAAGCTAAGAATGTGAGGAATAGTTTGGGAAAGTTATATTTGCCAAATTCATGGTGGAAATGCCTAAAAAAAAGAGATTGTTGCACGATTTCAATTTATTTTTCTCATGTTTTTATTATTTTGATAAAGTTTGTTAGTTTTATTTATTATTAATTTTGTTTTTGAATTTATTAATGTATAGATGTGGATTTAAAATTATACGAGAGTAGTTTTCAAAGAAAAATAAAACGAATGTCCCTAGTCATGAGGATCCACGTACATAACAAATTTTGATTTGTTATTGAGTTGGATGTTAGAAAAACAAGATCGTGGAGCAATAAAATAAAATAAAATGCGAAAATAAAACACAGAAGATACACAAAACAATAGAGACACAGATATACGTGGTTCACCCAGTGTGGGCTACGTCCACTAGAAAAATTTCCAGGTCCTTCCTTTATTATTATCCAACAAATGAAGAGATACAACCTAAAACATACCTGTTGTAACTTCCTCTTCTTTCTCTCACAGTCTCCTCTCTCAGAATACAATACTTGCAATCATACATAGCCGCAATAAATTCCCTCATAAAAGAGGGTTTCCTTCTAGGGGAAAAAACCCAAACAAAATATCTACCATCAGATCTGTGACTTAATGATGAATGGTCAAGATTGACTATGAAATTACAATATACATTTACAAGGCAATTTTTCCTTCAGAGGCTTCACCCCCGAACCCTGAAGGTGGGGCAAGCCCCCCCTACAACNCCCCCCCCCCCCCACGCGTGGAGGGGTGTACAATCTTCATGGGGTATAAACACAATTTAAAACAAAGACCTCTGAATCAGGAAGATAATCAAGCTCCACGACCAACAATCTCCCACTTAGAGACTGATCACAACAACTCCACTGATGTTGTACCTGCTAGACTATCATCCACCTTGGGCCTGCAAAATTTCTCATCTTCACCTTCATGCTTGAAGGCCAACTAAAACTAAGCAGGAACTCATTTTATCCCTAGTTACTCCCTTTGTTAACATGTATGCAGGATTCTGGATAGTATGTATCTTTTCCAACTTCAAATGTCCATCTTCTAAGATGGATCGTATGAAATGGTACCTGAGTTTTATATTCTTAGTCTTCGAATGGAAGGTTGAGTTCTTTTCAAGATGAATGGCACTCTCACTGTCACAGTACAACCTGCTATTCTCTTGCTTATTTCCCAATTCCTCCATAAACCTCTGTAACCAAATCATATATTTACTAGCCTCTCTAGAAGCAACATACTTTGCTTCTTTTGTTGAAAGTGCAACAACCTTTTGCAGTTTTGAAATCCAACTTACTGTCATTCCACCTATAGTAAAAACATACCCTGTGGTTCTCCTCCTGCTATATTTATCACCTGCCATATCTAAATCAACATATCCCTATAGAACAGTGTCTGAACCTCCACAACATAATGCACAAGTAACAATACCTCTCAATACCTGAGAATCCACTTTATTGCCTCCCAATGTTCTTTACTGGATTGTTCATAGACCTGGTCACAACTCCGGCCACTGCATGTGCAATATCTGGTCTTGTGCAAACGATCGCATACATCAAGATGCCAACTGTTGATGAATACGGGACCTTGGACATGTATTATATCTCCTCGTGTGTCTTGGGACACATTTCCTTAGTTAATTTTAAATGGTTGGCCAAGGGTGTACTAACTAGTTTTTCATTATGCATTCTGAACCTCTCCAACACTTTCTCTATGTACTCACCCTAAGACAATGTCAATTTGCAATTTTTCATGTCTCTTGTTATTCTCATATCAAGGATTTTCTTTGCAGCACCCAAATCCTTCATCCCAAATGAATTAACTAATTTCTTCTTTAGCACATTTATATCCTGTATATTAGACCCTGCAACAAGCATGTCATCTACATACAATAGAAAGATAATATAACTTCCATTTTCTAGCCTTTTAAAATAAATACAGTGATAATAATGAAATCTACTATAACTATGTTCTGTCATAAACCTGTCAAACTTCAAATACCACTACCTTGGAGCTTGCTTTAGGCCATACAAACTCTTCTTTAACATGCTTACCAAATTTTCCTTCCCTTTGACCTCATACCCCTTGGCTGCTACATATAAATATCTTCATCCAAATCCCCATGGAGAAAAGTTGTTTTTACATCTAACTGTTCAATATGCAAATATTATACTGCCACAAGACTTAAAATAGTCCTAATTGAAGTCATTTTAACAACAGGAGAAAATATTTCAACAAAATCTATACCTTTATTTTGTGCAAACCCCTTTACAACAAATCTAGCCTTGTACCGCTTTTTTTCTCCATCTTCTTCCTTCAACTTGTAAACCCATTTATTATGCAATGTTATTTTTCCTGCAAGAAATTGAACCAAGTCCCAAGTCTGGTTATTTACCAAGGAATCCATTTCCTCTTTCATGCCTTACTCCCACTTATTTTTAGTGTCTACCTGCATATCCTCTTCATAACTTTATGGTTCCCCAGAATCAGTCAACAATAAATAATACAATGAAGGAGAGTATCGTTCAGGGGGTCTAATTAACCTGGTAGATCTTCTAACAACACTTGTAGGAGTTTGAGGTACATGTTTCTCCTGTTGTTGTACATTTTGATTTTCTGGTACCTTTGGAATTTCTTTTTTATTGATTTCATCAAGCACTATGTATTCTGCAATTGATCTTTATACATGACCTTCTCATTGAATATGACATCTCTACTCCTAATGATTTTTTGTTTTTCATAATCCCATAAGCAATAACCAAAATCATTAACATCGTATCCAATAAAGGTACACTTCTTGGATTTTACCACAAGCTTTGTTCTGTTTTCTTTATCAATATGGACAAATGCTTCACAACCGAAAGTCTTCAAAAAAGAATAGTTTACCTTTTTACATGTTCATGCCTCCTTTGGAATTCCACCATCCAAAGAGCTTGAAGGCCCTATCTTTATTAAGTAAACAACAGTATCTACAGCATCTACCCAGAACTGTAAGGGAAACCCAACATGCAATCTCATACTCCTTGCATGCTCCATGATTGTTTTGTTCATCCTTTCTGACACACCATTTTCTTGTGGTGTTCCTAGAACTGTTTTCTCTCTACAAATCCAATGGCATGAACAATAATCATCAAATTCATTACTGCAATATCACCTCCATTGTCTGATCTGAGATACTTCAACCTTTTTTCTGTCTCATTCTCAACCAAATCTTTCCATTTCTTAAAAGTATCAAAAATATCATATTTTTGTTGAATGCAATAAACCCAAGTTTTTCTAGTTGCATCATCAATAAAAGTAACATAATAACAAGAGCCACCAAGAGATGATACCTGATCTGGTCCCCGTACATCTGTATGCACAAGCTCTAACCTTTCACTCTTCTTTTCTTTTTCGACTCTAAGAAATATGACTCTCTTTTGTTTCCCATAAACACAGTGCTCACAGAAATCCAAATCAATTTGTTTAAGCTCTGGTAACAAATTTATTTTTTGAAGTATCTGCGTCCCCTTGTCACTCATGTGTCCAAGCCTATGATGCCAAAGTGGTGTATCCACTCATGTAGAAGCTAAAGATATAGAAGAATCGGTATTACCAGTACATAAATACAATGTACCTACCTTCTCTCCTTGTGCTATCACCGGTGATCCTTTGCTGACCTTCCACGCCTTATCTATAAATATGGATATATAGCCTTCACTTTCCAACTGCCCTGTTGAAATTAGATTTTTCCTTAGATTTGGAACATGTCTTACCTCTTTCAACAACCATTGGTTTCCATTCTTTTTCTTTATTTGTACCTTTCCCATTCCAACAATTTTGCATGGTGCATCATCACCCAAATGAACCTGTCCAAAATCACCTTGAACATAATCTAGAAAATGTTTTCTATGGGGTGTGGTATGAAATGAAGCCCCTGAATCTACTACCCAAGACTCAAAAATATTATCTACTGAAATAATCAAAGCATATTGTAACACATCACTTGTTACATTTGCTTCTTGATTTTTCTCTTGTTGTCCATCTCTTTGTTTCTTTGGAGCTCTACAATCTTTCTTCAGATGTCATTTCTTACCACAACTCCATCACTCTATCTTTCCCAGACTGGATTTGGATATGTCATTCCTAGAATTCCCATGGTTCCCTAGGCCCTTTCCTCTATCTTTTTGTCTTCCTCTATTCTCCACATTCAATGCATTACCTGATGTCTCACCTGTTCTTTTTCGTCGCATTTCCTCGCTAAGGATAACACCAACAACATCATCAAATTTTAGAGTGTTTGAACCAGAGACAGAGTTACTTACAGCCATGACCAAGCCATTCAAACTTTCTGGCAATGAGCATAGGATTAGAAGAGCCCTGACTTCATCATCAAAGTACACTTTTATAGAACTTAGTTGATTAGTAACTGTATTAAATTCAGTTAAATTATCTGTAACAAAACCACCTTCTGACATCTTCATATTAAATAATATCTTCATTAGAAATACGTTATTGGACGTCGAGGGTTTTTCATACAGTTTAGTCAACGTGTCCATCAACTCATTCGTTGTCTTTTCTTTTGAAATATTGAAATCCACTGACGTTGCTAGGCTCATCTGTATCGTTCCTAGTGCATTTTTGTCAAGAACCTCCCATTCTTCATCCTTCATGGTCGTCGACTTCTTTTTTATTCCTCCCAATGGTAGGAATAGATCCTTCTGATATAAATAATCTTCCATCTGCATCTTCCATAACTGGTAGTTTTGGCCGTTAAATTTCTCGACCCTAAACTTTCCATCTTCTGCCATTGCTCCCACTTGAACCAACAACCCTCTTTTCCTATGAGTTACCTTTCGCTCGGATACCAGTTGTTAGAAAAACAGGATCGCAAAGCAATAAAATAAAACAAATGCAGAAATAAAACACAAAAGATACACAATAAAATAGAGACACAGATATATGTGGTTCACCCAATGTGGACTACGTCCACCAGAGAAATCGTCAGGTCCTTCCTTTATTATTATCCAGCAAATGAAGGGATACAACCTACAACACACCCGTTGTAACTTCCTCTTCTTTCTCTCACATTCTCCTCTCTCAAAATACAATATTCGCAATCATGCACAACCGCAATACAATTCCCTCATAAAAGAGGGTTGTCTTCTAGTGCAAAAAATCCTAACATAATATCTACTGTCAGATCTATGAGGGGAGGGGTGGGGAAAACCCCCCCTACAACCCCCCCATGTGGAGGGGTGTACAGTCTTTCGGGGTGTACAATCTTCATGAGGTATAAACACGACTGAAAACAAATACATCTGAATCAGGAAGATAATCAGGCTCCACGACCAACATTGGAGGCTTTTGATTGAAAGAATATATAATATATAATGATGCAATTACCCAAAAAATTATTATTCTCTAGTAATTATAGAATGGAATGAATGAAGAAGGGAAGACTCCAAGACTAATTATAAAAATCTACTCTTTCTATGTAAAAAGGGAGGACAACAAGAGAAAAATACCACGTTATCGTGAAGTTGAACCTTAAGTTGTCATCGTTGACAAGGTCGGCCACTACATGAAGAAGCATGCGTTATAATGGTGGATCGGCACTAAATATGACAACAATGAAGCTTACACTATCGTGGTTTGAAGGGATGATAGTACAATGTTTGTAATGTGTTCATTTAAATCATAACAGTTAGAATTTCTTGTGGAAAGGCTAAATTTTTTTGTTTCAAAGTAAGAGTTTTTTTATATTTTGTTGGAAGATCTGTAATTGAATTTGTATATTGTTATCGTAATTTAATAATGGATCTGAAGGTTGGTGATGAATGGAAGGGCATTTCCATAGTAGTAATTGAACCATTTCTTTTACTACTTTTGCTACTTTGTTAAACTATTCTTTTACTACTTTTGAACTATTCTATTAGTAGTAGTAACTGAACCATTTAGTTTGCTACTTTCGCTATTCTTTGCTACTTTTGCTACAAATGTTAAACTAGTATTTTTCTACTTTGTGGATATTTTATGTCATTGCATTTCTAGTAATCAAAACTATTTTCATGTCTAGAATTGTAATATCTTATCTCCTTTTCATTTATTACATTAGATGTCAAGATGTTAATATAATCTTCTATAAGTTATGTTTAACATTTGTACTTAATAATTGCTTTAGCGATGAGCCATTTCTCGTGTAAAGTAATTCATCTTTCATTTGGATATCTAAAGAATATTTTTTCATAGTTAGAATAGGAAATTAGACATAGTGTTAATTAGGTTTTATTTTATCTATGTTAAATTATTGATTTAATTGGATCGACATTAAGTCGATTTCGAAATTCGTTTAGTGGCAATCGAACCCACATACTGGAGAACATCGCCATTCCAAATGAATATAGGCCTAACTGAGGCCTTGATCAAGTGATGATCCCCTGTTACAGGAAAGAATTTTCCGCCTATCAAGAAGTAGGCGAGTGTCTTAATGGTAGTAAAAAAATGAAAATTAACCACATATTTGACAGGGCAATGCTTTTCATTTATTGTTGAATCATGCATACCACTAAGCATTCATTAAAAAATTAAATTACATTAAAAAACAAAAAATTATAATTATAAATATTTGATAAACCTCAATAAAAAAAAATGACCCAAATTTAAAAATAACAACCATTTACTTATTTTAATGTAGATAATTTCAATTATAAATATTTGATAAACTTCAATAAAAAAAAATGACCCAAATTTAAAATTAACAACCATTTACTTATTTTAATGTAGATAATTTCTAGAAGTAGAGACAAACTTTAATGATGTTTGCATTTTTGAATGTGTATCATTATTTTTTAGTTTATTTTATGTCTTTAATTTTATTTTTATAATTTTGACTTTTTAAATATGATATTTGATTTGTATAATAATATTTATTTTAACTTTAATGATGTTTGCATTTTTTTTATGTGTATCATTATTTTTTATTTAATTTTATGTTGATGATGATGATGATGATTAACGCCCACTAAGACCTAATTGGTCTATCGAA
>JASDQU010100412.1:196972-215503 GCA_032191745.1 Picea mariana
AGAAATTTATTGTGAGTTTTTCCCACCAGTAACATGGTTTTCAAGCAAAACTTGTGTCCAACTACGCCGATAAACTGGTTTTCACAATTAGACTTATTTTTCTCTTTACTATTTTATTTATTTTTTTATTTTTATACCTTATCCTAGTCTACTTGAAAGAAAAGAAAATTGTTTTCAAGTGTAGGAATACTTTCAATGCATCAACTTACATAACAGGATCTCAGTTAAACTCATATCCAAATATGAAGAGTATAACTTGATAAGTACTGGGATATGAGAGGTTAGCTACTCTTGTGGAGATAATGCTAATAATTATCAAAATATGGAGTGGTTTTTTGGTCGGATGACTGCTTGGAACAAAGTTTCAATATAGTCTTTGTCTCCTCGACTTCCCTTGTTTGTTGTGCCATAAAGTTATTTTCAAAGTTGGCCATCACACTTCATACTACACAAAGGATCTGGGGATAATCATGCCAAAAAATTCTTCGATATTTGACTCTAGTATCTAATCTTCATCGGATCTGGTCTATGACCCTTCAATCTCTTTTATCTTCTCACAAGGACTACTAGAAGAAACTTCCAAATCCTATTCTTGTAGAATATGTCCATGGATCCTCTATTCCTCTATTCCTCCACTTATTTATGAAAACTCAAACTCATCCTTGGTGGAAATTATGGAGTGTGGACAATGATTTGAGAAGATCCTTGTGGTGGCATGTCGTCCCTTGCTCAACAAATTCTTGAGCATTCTTAAGTTCTTCCTACTGGTTTGTAGGCCTTACTCATAAAAGGATTAGTACACATGGGTTGTTACTGCACCTAAAATAATTGAATTGAACTATTGAAGAAATGAAATGAGATTAACTACAAAAATACTTCTTGTACTTTAAATCCTCATGTGATTAAGAACCTGCCATCACAAAGTCATATTTTCACACGAGTTAGTATTTCTATGAATAAAAAAGCACACTTAGATAAAAGAAAAACTAAATAATTGAACTATGAATGTCCTAATCCCTTTAGCATATCCCTGATAACAGTGCCAAAAATGTGGGGATATATGCATAAATTCCTAACATTAAATCATCAATCATGGGGATTGTAATCTTGTGAGATGCAAGCAAAGTATGCATGATCATAGCCTAATCTAAGATCTATGAGCTGATGAAAACAACTATAACTAATTACTACAGACAAGATTCTTTACATGAGCAGTTTGCCAATTGACGAGGAATTAAATGACGAGTATGTGTATCAATGCAACTCTTAACAATATATTATTTAGAGGGTACTCCAATCCTATTCATGACCAAGGACAGACAATGAAGCATGTTGATCTGATCCTGCAAAAACTAGTCATTCAATCCACACAACATCAAGTGAAATTACACTCAAGAATTAAACAAATTCACACCAACATTAAATCAAATCATAACTCCCTAAAAATGGTTTCCCATCTAACAGTGGATATTCTAAGTTACAATTACAGGCTGGATATAAATTTCACCCAACAATACTCCATTGGATCCACTCTGTCGGTAAGATTGACGAAAATTAACTGAAACAAAAGCAACAAAATAAAAAACTAATGCATATGATCAAGTTATCTATCATGAGTAGTCGTTGATCAGTGAACAATGGTGACCACCAATTACACCAGTATGTAGCTCTTGATAATTCTTTACTAGAGAATCACCAACTCAACAGACAATCAATCAAGCATGAAACTTCACGTTCACAAGCATTAGTTGAACTACAAGCATGAATGAAACCACAACATTAATTAACTGATCTCACTGTAGAATTTCATTGAACTGTCTAAAAGAATCAAACTTGACAAATTACTATCAACAACGAAATCACAATTAATTCTAATGCAAATAAATAAACAAAACAAACTAGGGCACTACTTTTGAGATGAAGGGGGCCATGCCTTCCCTTATAAGTATGTCTATTGAACACTTACAAGCTCATAAACTCAACAAATAATGCACATAAACCAGTCATTATTGTTGGGTTGTGGAATTGTCATCCTTTTTGCATCCTCATTCCCTATTTTCAATCCCTTCTTGCTTACCCATAACCTCGTATTAATGTGTATTAATCTGGTTTTATGCTTATATGCAGGATTTAGAACTAAGGTGATTTCCATTGTATTTCTTTAGTATTTTATATGAATTATGGTTAAATATTAGAGAAATAACATATTTGTATTTATCTTTGAGTTAATCTGCAAAGACAATGTTCTAGATAGGTTATTGTGTAGAATGTGATATCGCCATGGGATGTATTTTGGTTCCCATTGTTGCAACTCCATATACCAATTGTTGCAACTCTGGACATTGTTGCAACTCTGGAACATTGTTGTAACTCCTTATAGTAGTTATTGCAACTCTGAACATCGTTGCAACTTTGGAACATCGCTACAACTCTGAGCACTCCTATTGCAACTTTGAACATTGTTGCAACTTTGAGAACTGTTGTTGCAACACTTGAATATTGCTACAACTCCGAGAATTGTTGTTGCAACTTTGAACATTGTTGTTGTTGAACATATTATCATTGATGTCAACATTCGATGGCATTATGTTATAATGATGAGTTGGTATGAAGAGATCGCACACATGAAACTCAGAAGGGAAAAGCGCATTGCAGAAACACGATGAGGATTGAAATCCCCACAGTAAAACTACAAAAGAATAGAGAAAGAATATTGTCCACTAATGTACATTTCTGAAAAAACCAGGACTGTCAGATTACAAGACGAGAACCGTTGGAGGATTGGTCAACGACCAGATCAAGTCATGACCATTGGATACACAAGCGCCAGATCAAGGGCAGGGATTGATTGCAGAGTGCGAAGGGAGAATTAAACAATGTGTTAATTCCAATCCCGCAATTAGTCTAGATCGTCAGATCTCATAGATTCAAATATCGATGACTGTGTTTGATCCACAAACAATCACACAACTTCAAATTGCGGAGTGTGAAGGGAGGATTAAACAACGTGTTAATTCCAATCCCGCATTTATTATAGACCGTCGATCGTCACCCACCAATAGATCTACGGTTGGCATCAGTTCCACTACCAATGAGCAGTTTCCATTGTGAAAATCGACGATAGTTTTAAATGTCATGCTAGTTGGGACCCCGCAATCATCCCTGATCGTTGATCTACTATGGGAGCATTCTCGACCGCTTGATCAAGTTGGGTGGAGGGATAGAGTAAGCCATAAAGAAGGACCATCGGATCTGAAGAATACATGATGACTGTTGGATCGGGATAGTGGTCAACTTCAACATTGACCACTTTAGCAAGAACAGGTTGAGAACATGTAAATTCACCCAAAGGCCAAATCTTCAAAGTCATGAAGTGAAGACACGTAGCACACACGTCAAGATATCCATGTCAGCAAGGACACGTGGAAGAATCAAATGGTGACAAGTGTCAAGGTGCTATTATCATTTTAGGTATGCATAAGTCACAAGTCTAAGTGACACATGGCAGGCACTCAGCCAGTGCCAAGTTAGCAGTGACGTCAGCAAGTTACGTCACTTCATGAGTATTTACTTCGAGGGAAACTAGTTTCTAACACTAGTAATTGCCTAAAGCGTCGAAGGCCAAAGTTAACGCTAATCGTTGATCTAATTCGGAAGCATTCTCAACCGATGATCAAGCATAGTGGAAAGAAAGCGTAAGTGGAGGTGTTAACCGACAACAAGTGGTCATTACCACTTTATGACTTATTCGGTAGGTAATCAATCCAGAGGAATTGCTACTCCAGAGTCTAGGAGCCACGAATAGTCGAAGTTCTGAAGTGAATGAGAATCGTTCATCTCAACTCTTGATTAATTCGTAATCGTCGGTTGTGATTGAATCCTCTAGATAAGTAAGGATCGTTCATTCACGGAAGATTAAATATGGAACGTATGATCCACTAGTAAAATATGTATACGCACTTCAGTGAAATCTGATTCGGGAGATTTGAAAGGTTGCAAAGGACGAAGTACTAAAGAACATGGTCCCAACACTGGACATATGGGGGCTAAAAGGAAAAGGGTGAAAGAAGAGGCAGTGCTTAAATTAATAAGCATGTGGTTCTGTGCCTGTGGTCACGTGCAAACAAGTTGAAGGAAGTGCCTCTGCAGAACTTGGTTTCTCCAATATTTGCAAAGGTATGGAATCGAGTTAAAAAGAAATCGATCCATACCTATGATCGATTTACGAAAAGCACTCTCACTGAATTAAAGAATTAACAGTAATGTTTGAATAATAATAGTGATTATTGGTATTGTTAAAATGAAGAGGTGCGATGGTCCAAACAAAGGGACACAATGTTTCATAGCTCACACTAGTTGGAAGAGTATATAAACGAGAAAGGGTGGTGAGAATAAAGCGTCTCTGCAGTCCAGATAAGAAGATCAAAATAGAAGCAACATTCAAGAAGAAGAACAGATGGTTCTTATGAAGTGAGGGTGGAAGGGAGGAGCATGTAAGGATTCATATCCTTACTAAGCAAATTTTAAAAGATAAGGGAGTTGGAGATTCCTAGGGTTGGTGCCCTAAATACAAGGGAGTTGGTGCTTCCTAGGGTTGGTGCATTAAATACAAGGTATTCGATGCTTCCTAGGGTTGGTGCCCTAAAGATGAGGGAGTTGGTGCTTCCTAGGGTTGGTGCCTTGAAGAAGGGGATCTGTGTCTCCTAGAGTTGGTGCTCTAAAAAGGATTGGTGTCCTTCACTATTCTTTATAAAACCTTGTAATTGATGTTAAATATATTTATATAATTGATTTTGCATACAATTCATTGTTTATTTATTGTGGTGATAAAAAAACTATAAAAATTAAATGTTAATTGTGAAGAAGGGGTAATATTGATTCACCCCACCTCTCAGTATTCCAACAATTGGTATCAGAGCGGGTGCCTTTAGCACATTCTAACAACTAGAAGGTAGATCCTGAAGATGAATCAACAAGAGGGAATGTCTAACAACAAAGCACCATTGTTCAATGGAGAAAACTATGCTCTGTGGAAAATAAGAATGAAAAACTTCATGTTGGATCTTGATTTTGATGTCTGGCAATTTGTTGTATATGGTTACACTATACCAACTAATCCACCCAAAGATACTGTAGGAAAGAAAATCTGCAATAACAACTCAAGAGAAATTAATGCAATTCTAGGAGGTTTGACAAATTCTATCTGTGTAAAGGTTATGCATTGTAAATCGGCCAAAGAAATCTGGAACAAATTGGAGGTTTTATATGAAGGAGATGACAAAGTCAGGGAAGCCAAACTATAGACCTATAGAACTTAGTTTGAGAATCTGAAAATGAAAGAAGAAGAAAATATTATTGAGTACCTTCATAGGGTAGATGAAGTGGTTAATTCAATTAGAGCGGCGGGAGAAGAAATTACAAATAAACCTATTGTGCAAAAAGTACTAAGGTAATTACCTATGAGATATGATGCAAAGATTTCTTCAATTGAATATAGATCTAATCTAAACACACTCACAATTGATCAACTTCATGGAATTTTTACAGCATATGAAATGAGAACAGGGAATGATAAATCAACACAAGATGAAATAGCCTTTAAAGCATCTAAGACAAAGATGAGGCAGGAGAAAAAGACCAATGATAAGTTATCAGATATATCAGATGTAGAAGAGGCCAACTTTATAAATAAACTCCAGAAAGGATTTGGAAAATATAAAGGAAAAATGCCTTTCAAATGTTTCAACTGTGGCAGAATTGGACACTTTGATAACAAATGTCTCTATCCCATATAGGAGGAAAATGATGAAGAAGTTTACAACTAGGAAAACCAATACAAGAAGAAATTTTATAAGAAAAAGGAAAAATTCTACTCTAAAGAAGACATCAACTCTTCATACATAAGTGAAGATGAAGAGTCAGAGATTTTGTTTATGGGAACGAAAACTCAAGATGATAAACATTCAGAAGATGAAGAAGAAAGGAACTTTGAAGAAGAAATCCTTAGTGTAATCGAAGAACTAGGAAAAACTAAAAAATAAAACAAGGTACTAAGAAGAGAGCTTCTAGAGATTAAAGAAGCTACTAAATCAAGAGAGAGGGAAGTTTCCAAAACCCTCAAGGAGTCAGAACATACCATCGGTGATTTGAAGTCCTGGCTCATGGAAGCTAATAAAACTGAAGAAATCATTTTAAAACAACTTAGTGATAAAAAACAAGCATGTGAGAAACTAGAAGTTGAGATTAAGCTGCTAAAAAGTGAACTTCAGAAAGAAAAGAAGAGATCAAACTTTGGAAATAGTTTAAAGATCTTGGATGAAATTCTCAAGAGTCAAAGGTCACCAAACAACAAGACTGGTATGGGATATACCCAAGACTCAACTTCTACATCACAAGGATCTGCAAAAGACCAATTAGTTATGCAGATGCTCTAAAGGGCTCCTTAAGAAGAGAAGATAATAAGGCAAATATGATACCATTGAACATTGTTCCACATAAACAAAAATCAACATTCCCTACTAAAGTAAAAAATGACAGGAAGAATACAATCACCAGAAGGTATTCCCCTAATAAATATATATTCATTGGATGTTGTTACTCTTGCAATAATTGAGGACATAAGGAAGTACACTGCAAAGCTTATGGGAAATACAATAACAGAAATGTCCAAAGATATAAGAACAATAGGTACAATACAGAGAAGAGAAACTACAACTCATTTACTCCTTCGCAAAAATTCAATATTGAATGTAAAAAATGCAACAATTATGGTCATAAAACCAGAGAATGTAGATTACCAATGCAATCCCTAAAAATAGAAAACCCTAACAAACAGAATAAGAAGACATGGAAAAGAAATTCTGAAGTACCAAACAAGAAAGATGATGAAAATATTTTTCCCGAAATTGATGAAGTTAATAATAGGAGATTGGTCGGTAAAACTTCTAATAAGGAATATAATAATCAAAGCTATGCATATAAAGTAGATCAAACTCAAGACATGAAAACTCCTAAAGAAAAATTTGACACAACTCCAAAACTTGATAATGTCATACAAGAAGATTATCCATTACCCAACAAATGGAAATTAATAGAGGAATATTCTCAAAACAAGGATAAAGAAGCTTTTGGTGCACATAATAGTGATGTTGATGATGAATATTCAACAATAGAACAACCAGAAGAATTGAGTGATGATTATCTCAGAAATTTTTCAATCCTATTTTAATGGTCCACTAAAACTCCTTCTCAAAGAAAAATTAAAAACAAAGAAGGGAAGGAGAAATTAGGGAAGACTTAAAAATCATTCATGTTGATGCTCCTATGAGCATTGAAGCACATAAAAATGAATATGGTCATCGAAAGCATCATGGTTTGATGATATAACTCTATGCAGGATCTGACATAGTTTATTACAGGTCTTCTTCTGGCCAGTAACAGTACAAGTTATGTATTGGGCTCAGAATTGTTATAAGTGTACAAAACCTAAATGGAAGTTACTATGTGAGCAAGAAATGAAATGAATGGAAAATTATGCAACAATGAGGTGATAATGAAGATAGATTGTGTAAAAGTCTAAAAATAAAAAGACTGGAAATAGAAATTTCAGAGACAGTGGTTGTGACAGAGAAAATCTTAAAGATGTATGGGTTGGTCGATGTGTGCCTGATTTGGTTGGATAACTAGATCAATTCTAGTTGAATAGATTTCATTCTATCAACAAGGCAGGTCATGTGGCAAGCAAAGTATAAAGTTTATCAGATGAATTTAAGAGTAGTGTATAGTAAAGAAGCATCTAGGATAAATATGGATACATCTAGTTAGAGATCAATGAGAAGCAATGGACAGGTCGAAAGGTCGTTTGAAAAGTATAAGCTTCAATCGCATAGTGTTCCAGTAGGGCAACAATATCCGCAGCAGAAACAATACAATGTATATGGTGGTATACATGGAAATCCTGTAGAAATGACAGGGGGGGAGATCTTGTCAAGAAGAACTACCCCTTCAGATACAAAGGAGAAGAGAAGTTAGAAGAAGAGAGAGAAGATTGACAGGGGGAGTCATTTAGTTATGACAGGAAGAGTATGATTGCAAGGGGAGTTACCCGATTTCAGATTCTGGTTAGCAGCATACATATAGATATTAATCATAGGGGGAGCAACCCTTTGCTATTGATGTCAAAGGGGGAGAGTAACTTCAGAGGAGAAGAGCATCATCACAGGGGGAGTTTGTGTATGAAGTTAGTGTGTTTCCCTCAATGACAAAGGGGGAGATTGTTGGACATATTTTCATTGATGTATTGTCATTGATGTCAACAGTCGATGTTGTTATGTTATAATGATGAGTCGATATGAAGAGATGATGCGCATAAATCTTAGAAGGGAAAGTGCATTGCAGAAACGCGGTGAGTATTGAAATCCCCACAGTAAAACTACAAAAGAATTGAGGAAGAATCATGTCCACTAATGTAGATTTCTGGACAAACCGAGACCGTCAGATTACAAGACAAGGATCGTTGGAGGATTGGTCAACAATCAGATCAAGTTGTGACCATTGGATGCGCAAGAGACAAATCAAGGGAAGGGATTGATTGTGGAGTGCGAAGGGAGAATTAAACAACATGTTAATTCCAATTCTGCAATTAGTCTAGACCGTCAGATCTCATCGATTCAAAGATCGATGACTGTGGTTGATCCACCAACAATCACACAACTTCAAATTGAAGAGCGCGAAGGGAGGATTAAACAACGCGTTAATTCCAATCCTGTAATTAGTCTAGATCGTTGATTGTCACCCGCCAATAGATCTATTGTTGGGATCAGTTCCACTACCAACGAGCAGTTTCTATTGTGGAACTTGATGATAGTTTTAAATTTCATGCTAGTTGGGATGCCACAATCATCCATGATCATTGATATACTCTGGGAGCATTCTCGACCATTGGATCAAGTTGAGTGGAGGGACAGAGTAAGCCATAAAGAAGGACCATCAGATCTGAAGAATACATGATGATCATTGGATCAGGATAGTGTTCAACTTCGACGCTGACCACTTCAGCGAGAATGGGTTGAGAACATGTAAATTCACCCAAAGGCGGAAGCTTCGAAGTCACGAAGTGAAGACACGTAGCACACACATCAAGAGATCCACGTTAGCAAGGACATGTGGCACAATCAAATGGTGACAAGTTTCAAGGTGTTATTAGCATTTCAGGTATGCATAAGTCATGAATCTAAGTGACACGTGGTAGCCACTCGGCCAGTGCCAAGTCAACAGTGACATCAGCAAGTTACGTCATGATGCAAGAGCATCTCTCCATGTCAGCCAGCCAGCCACGTTAGTGAATTCAAATTGCGCGTTGAAGAGAGAGGCACGGCCTCATTTAAAATTTGACTGAATGTAATTTAATTGCTTAGGATGTTGAGCCATAGAGTTGTTCCTTTGCGTAGGCTGTAGATAAGAAGGCCTTAAATGTTTGTAAGGTTGAGATCTAGATCCGATGCTGGACTAGACAGCCTTTTTAATGTAATTTAATAGGGTAGGTAGATTGGAGGGAAGTGCTCGAAGAGCCCCCTCAGGTAAAGGAGATTTTTGGTATCTCATTAGGAGTAGTGGTAGTGGTGGTAAGAGAAGAGTGAGAGAGAGCTCGAGAATACCCTTGTATAAACAGGCATTTTCCATTTTAACACAAACAAAAGCAGTTTTTCCTGCATGTATTTATGTGTTAAATGAATGTCTGTGAGTGTTCTTTATGTATGTTGTAGATGTATGATGTAGGTTTGCATTTGCAGGAGTGTGTTTGATTTCCAGGGATAGAAGTCTTTGAGGCTTCACACCAGGAGGGTGTGACAGAACGCTGCGGGTTCTGATAGCCGTGCACAGAGGTGCATTTATAAACACTGCGGGTTCAGACAGAGACTTGTTGCGGCACAGAAACTGGAATCAACGACTCAGTGAAGACCTCAAGGTTGTTGAATACCTTAGAGGCTGGGCTGTGGGAAAAGAACACAGCTGCAGATAGAATCTCTGAGGAGTTCTGTGAAGCTTAGCCAAGTGGGCATTGAGCAGGTGCAAGGAGTGCACAGAGGAAGAACTCTGTTCTGAGTTCGAGAGGAACCAGAATCACTGAGGATTCTGAGAGCTCTGTCAGGTGGGCATTGAGCAGGTGCATAGGTGCACAAGAGGGTACAGAACTGTTGGATGTTCTGTGAGAAGACACTCTGCCAGGTGGGCATTTGAGTCGGTGTGCAGACAGGCACAGGGAGAAGAGAACTCTTTGAGTTCTGGAATTTAAAAGGAAGAATCCACTGAGGGATCTTCACAGGGTTGTTGAACACCCTGCAGACTCAGCAAGAGGTTGCTTGAGAGAGAAATAGCCAGAAGGGCATTACATTCTCCATTTGCAGGAGAAAGGAAGAAAGATAAAATCCCTTAGGGGTCTGAGTGTTTGAGGAGCTCAGGAGAGATAGCACTTTGCATGCGTAAAGACTCTGTAGAGGCGCAGAAGTCAAAGAATCCTTCAAGGATTCGAAAGGAGTAAATCTCAGGAGGAATAGCATCGTGGAGAATGCAGGCGAGATCCCAAGTAAAGGAGCTCACAGAAAAGAAAGGCAAAGGTCGAGGCCTTTGAGAACTTGTAATTCTTCCAAGCACTGGAAAAAAGCGCAGAAGATCAGGAGGGAGCACAGCAGCCGTCGAATCGGTCGAAGAAACCTGGACTGTTCAAGATTTCATGTCTAGAGAGCATTAGAGTGAGCACACAAGAAGAAATGATCTGCATCGTCAGATCTAGAGAAAAATCCCGTCAGTCATCAGATATGGCGAAGGAGCGAGGAGGTTACGGCCGGGTTTCCAAGGTGCAAGCCCAGGAGATTGGGGACCGTCGGATGTTCCCATAGATACCCGTCAGCCGTTGGATTGACCAAAAGGTGCACGGGGTTTAAACCTTCTCAAGCCGAGCAAGACTCCCGACACATATCGGGATATCGACCCGTCGGGAATTGGGATATCGAAAATCCCGTGGACAGGAGATCGAGTAAAGTCACAGTGAAAACCTCGATACAAATCTGACCCGTCCATCTGTCGGGATAGGTGGCAGGAATCGAGAGTCATCGGTATATCGGGAATTCAGAAGTCAAGAGTCCAAGACCTTTTGAATCTCGAAACAGTGAGGGGATCACAGTAGTGGATCTCAGGAGGGACATGTGTCGCGACCATCCAACATCGGAGGTTGCGTAGGTAAGTGTTTTTGGTTTTGTAATTGGCGAAACCCGAGGGTTGATCTGAATCGTCCATCCACTTGGGACACATGTCAGAGATTTGAAGGAAGTCGGGGGTCGACATTTCGTGAGTCCTGGAGGACTTGCAATTCGGAATCGCGAAGTCTGATTTTCCGAAAAGAGGAGAGTTTTGTGTGGGACCCTGCTGACATCATCTCATTATAACGAGACATAGGGAATTTCCATGGGGAAAACCCCAAAGCGGCGAGGATCGTCCATCCGTGAGGACACGTGGTCGAGATCGAAGTGATCGGGAAATTTCCCAAAAGGAAAAGTCGTCAATCAGGAAATCGCGAGTTGGAATATCAGGGATTCCATGGGCAAGAGATTTAATACATTTCGACACTCGAAACCCCGAATCTCGATAAGGAGTATGACTGCGGTCATATAAGAGGAGGTCGCATGGACTAAAAGCATAGCCAGGGAGGCTAAGGCAGCAAGAGAGCACATCGGGATATCAGAGATTGGGAATTTGAGGAAGCAAGTGTTGGTGACATCAGGGATTGGAAAACCCCGAAACCCGATTGTGGATTTCTGTCGTAAACAGAGAAGGGATCGGGCCTAAAGGCTGTGAGGTGCCAGAAAAGACCTATGGGTCAAATTTAAAATAGGGGTTCTAGTGGAGAATCGAAGGAGCCACTTTGGCTCAAGGTGAACTTTGAACGATCCTTAAGACTGAGAGGTCAAGCGCGGGACCTGCTGAGGTAGGTGCCTGGGTGGACGCCATCAAGTGGTATCAGAGCCTGGTTCTTGTCTGTATATTTTAGGCGAGAGAGGAATAAGAGATAAAGAGCACTCTGATACACACATTAGTTGGTATCAAAGATTATTCTTGTCTGTATATTTCAGGCGAGGGAGGCATAAAAGATAAGGAGCACTCTGATACACTGCATCAAGTGGTATCAGAGCAGGATTTCATCTGTATATTTTAGGTGAAGCGAGAAGGCAAAGGAAGACAGAGCGTTGGAGACTCTGTGGTGATTGTTCGCGGGTAGGAAGCAATCTGGAAGGCAGTTAGGAGGACTGTAGGATGAAGCTGGAAACACTCGGGATGTAGAGTGACAGCAGCAGGTTTGCCAGGAGAGCAGACAGGGACAACACCATGGCTACTGAAGGCCATAGGCATGCTGGGAGGAAGAGCAAAGCAGAAAAGCTTGCAGAAATAGATAAAGAGCTCGTTGATATAAAGGCAAACATAGAAAATCTTGCATTGCGGATGCAACAGAAAGCAAAGCCGAGATGGGTATATGAATGGCCCATGAGGAAGGCAAAAGCAAAATGGCCATTCAAGGAGTTGATGGCTGGAGGATAGCATAGGTTGTTAAGAGCATGGTTGAGGTATGTGGAAAACCTCAATGGACCAGAAGAAGAAATGGTTCAGATATGTGAACCAGAGATTGGGAGAATTCTCGGTGAAGAGAATGAAATGGGGTCAGTTGAGGATCTCAAGAACTGCCAGGAGGGCAGAGAGGAAATTCCAATTTGCCAGGTGGGCAAGGAGTTGAGATCACTGTGGGATCTCAAGGACTGTCAGGAGGACAGCCAGGGAATTTCACATTGCCAGGTGGGCGATGGATTGAGGTCACTGCAGGATCTCACAGACTGCCAGGAGGGCAGCGAAAGGTTTCCAAATTGCCAGGTGGGCAAGGGAACAGAGATGGGATCATTTGGTTCCATAGACTGCCAGGAGGGCAGTGGAAGAATCTCAGATTGTTAGGTGGGCAGAGGTGAGCATTCGAGACTGTCTGAAGGTCTCATGGACTCGGAGGTGAGTTCAATTTAGCAAGGGGTGCTGATGAAGATGGGATCAGTTGATTCCATGGACTGCCAGGAGGGCAGTAGAGACATCCCATATTGCCAGGTGGGCAGGGATGAGCAGGTGAGTTTTGATCAGCCCGAGGAGCTGACAAAGCAGATGAGCTCAAAGATGCGTTTGGATCAGCAGGTGTAGCTGACAAAGGAGGAGGATCTGAGGAATATTCTAATGATCGGGGGAATTCAAGTATTCCTACCACTTACCCGAGAGGAGGCAAAAATCTGTGTTGTAGGTGCAGCAACAGCAGAAGAACAGTCAGTTGAGACTGTCAAAGAAGAATTAGAGCAGATATCTTAAGCTGCCTAAGAAGGAAAAGAGAATGAGCATTCTGAGGAATGGCTCAATGATTTTGGCCAGGGAGCTGAAAAGAAAGAAGCTGCAACACTAAAGCTGGCAGTAAAGGAAGCCAAAGAGAAAGCAGGCAGATTTATCACTCCATGGGAGATGGAGCTAGAGATGCTGGAGGATTGGCTGAACAATCGAGAACCAGTAAGAGAACTGACAGAGGTTGAGCTGTCAAAGAAGGTGACTGAATAGAAAGTCATTCAGGAAGAGATTGCAGAGTTGAAGTCTGCAGCAGAGTGGCAACTTGAGGCCACAGATGAAGATGAAGAAGAAGGCATGGGAGATCACAGTGATCTGCCCATGTGCAGAAATTTTTTTCCGCTGAGGAGACTGCATGAATAGAGCCAGCCACTGGAGCAGCTGGACGAAGTGATAGAAGACATCAGAAGGTTGATGTTAAGGTCAGCAAGGACTGCCAGCGAGGAGAGGTTGAGCAGAAGGAAGGAAGCAGCAGCAGCAGCAGCAGTAGGAAAATGGAGCAGATGAACAGCTCCAGAGGATGATTTGGGATCCAGGAGGATTTCAACAGCTAAGATGGGAAGCTCATGAGCAGGAGCTCATGAATTTTGTAGCTAAGGAGTATGATGCAGGAGCATCTCTCCACGTCATCCAGCCAGCCAGCCAGCCACGTTAGCGAATTCAAATTGCGTGTTGAAGAGAGAGGCACAGCCTCGTTTAAAATTTGAATGAATGTAATTTAATTGCTTAGGCTGTTGAGCCATAGAGCCGTGCCTTTGCGCAGGCTATAGATAAGAAGGCCTTAAATGTTTCTAAGGCTGAGATCTAGATCCGATGTTGGACTAGACAGCCCATTTAATGTAATTGAATAGGGTAGGTAGATTGGAGGGAAGTGCTCGAAGAGCCCCCTCAAGTAAAGGAGATTTTTAGTATCTCATTAGGAGTAGTGGTAGTAGTGGTAAGAGAAGAGAGAGAGAGAGAGCTCGAGAACACCCTTGTACAAACAGGAATTTGTCATTTTAATACAAACAAAAGTAGTTTTTCCTACATGTATTTATGTGTTAAATGAATGTCTGTGAGTGTTCTTTATGTATGCTGTAGATGTATGTTGTAGGTTTGCATTTGCAGGAGTGTGTTTGATTTCCAGGGATAGAAGTCTTTGAGGATTCACACCAGGAGGGTGTGACAGAATGCTGCGGGTTATGATAGCCGTGCACAGAGGTGCATTTCTGAACACTGCGGGTTCAGACAGAGACGTCCTGCGGCATAGAAATTGGAATCAACGACTCAGTGAAGACCTCAAGGTTGTTGAATACCTTGGAGGCTAGGCTGTGGGAAAAGAACACAGTTGTAGACAGAATCTTTGAGGAGTTTTGTGAAGCTCATCCAAGTGGGCATTTGAGCAGGTGCAAGGAGTGCACAGAGGAAGAACTCTGTTGTGAGTTCGAGAGGAACCAGAATCACTAAGGATTCTAAGAGCTCTGCCAGGTGGGCTTTTGAGTCGGTGTGCAGATAGGCACAGGGAGAAGAGAACTCTTTGAGTTATGGAATTTAAAAGGAAGAATCCACTGAGGGATCTTCATAGGGTTGTTGAACACCCTGCAGACTCAACAAGAGGTTGCTTGAGAGAGAAATAGCCAGGAGGAAATTACATTCTCCATTTGCAGGAGAAAGGAAGAAAGATAAAATCCCTTAGGGGTCTAAGTGTTTGAGGAGCTCAGGAGAGATAGCACTTTGCGTGCGTAAAGACTCTGCAGAGGCATAGAAGTCAAATAATCCTTCAAGGATTTGAAAGGAGTAAAGCTCAGGAGGAATAGCGTCGTGGAGAATGCAGGTGAGAACCCAGATAAAGGAGCTCGCAGAAAAGAAAGGCAAAGGTCGAGGCCTTTGATAACTTGTAATTCTTCCAAGCACTGGAAGAAAGCGCAGAAGATCAGGAGGGAGCACAGCAGCCATCGGATCGGCCGAAGAAACCTGGACCATTGAAGATTTCATGTCCAGAGAGAATCAGAGTCAGCGCACAGAAAGAAACGATCTGCACCGTCAGATCTAGAGAAAAATCCCGTCAGTCGTTAGATCTGGCGAAGGAGCGAGGAGGTTACGATCGGGTTTCCAAGGTGCAAGAACAGGATATTTGGGACCGTCGGATGTTCCCATAGATACCCGTCAGCCATTGGATTGACCGGAAGGTGCATGGGGTTTAAGCCTTCTCAAGTCGAGCAAGAGTCTCAACACATATCGGGATATCGAGGCATCGGGAATCGGGATATCGAAAATTTCATGGACAGGAGATCGGGTAAATTCACAGTGAAAACCCCGATACAAATCTGAGCCGTCCATCTGTCAGGACAGGTGGCAGGAATCGAGAGTCATCGGTATATCGGGAATTCAGAAGTCAAGAGTCCGAGACCTTTTGAATCTAGAAACAGCGAGGGGATCACAGATGTGGATCTCAGGAGGGACATGTGTCGCGACCATCCAACATCGGAGATCCGGACATCGGAGGTTGCGTAGGTAAGTGTTTTTGGTTTTGTAATTGGCGAAACCCGAGGGTTGATCTGAACCATCCATCCACTTGGGACGCGTGTCAAAGATCTGAAGGAAGTCGGTTCGACATTTCGTGAGTCCTGGAGGACTTGCAATTCGGAATCGCAAAGTCCGATTTTTTGAAAAGAGGAGAGTTCTGTGTGGGACCCTGCTGACGTCATCTCATTATAACGAGACATCGTGAATTTCCACGGGGAAAACCCCGAAGCGGCGAGGACCGTCCATTCGTGAGGATGTGTGGCCGAGATCGAAGTGATCGGAAAATTTCCCGAAAGGAAAAGCCGTTAATCGGGAAATCGCGAGTCGGAATATTGGGGATTCCGTGGGCAAGAGATTTAATACATTTCGACACTCGAAACCCTGAATCCTGATAAGAAGTATGACTGCGGTCATATAAGAGGAGGTCGCGTGGACTAAAAGCATAGCCAGGGAGGCTAAGGTAGCAAGGGAGCGCATCGGGATATCGAAGATTGGGAATTCGAGGAAGCAAGTGTTGGTGACATCAGGGACTGGAAAACCCTGAAACCCGATTGTGGCTTTCTGTCATAAACGGAGAAGGGATCGAGCCTAAAGGCTGTGAGGTGCCGGAAAAGACCTGTGGGTCAAATTTAAAATAGGGGGTCCAGTGGAGAATCTAAGGAGCCACTTCGGCTCAAGGTGAACTTTGAACAATCCTTAAGACCGGGAGGTCAGGCGTGGGACCTGCTGAGGTAGGTGCCTGGGTGGACGCCATCACATCACTTCGGGAGTATGTACTTTGAGGGAAACCAGTTTCTAACACCAGTAATTGACTGAAGCACCGAAGGCCGAAGTTAACACTAACCATTGATCTAATTCAGGAGCATTCTCAACCTATGATCAAGCATAGTGGAAGGATAGCGTAAGTGGAGGTGTTAATCGACAACAAGAGATCATTACCACTTTATGACTTATTCGGTAAGTAATCACTCTAGAGGAATTGCTACTCCATAGTCTAGGAGCAACGAATAGTCGAAGTTTCGAAGTGAATGAGAACCATTCATCTCAACTCTTGATTAAGTCATAATCGGCGATTGTGATTGAATCCTCTAGATAAGTAAGGATCGTTCGTTCACGGAAGATTAAATATGGAATGTCCGATATACTAGTGAAATATGTATTCGCACTTCAGCGAAATCTGATTCGGGAGATTTGAAAGGTTACAAAGGCCTAAATTCCCAAAGGATGAAGTACCGAAGAACACGATCCCACCACTCGACATATGGGGGCTAAAAGGAAAAGAGTGAAAGAAGAGGCAGTGATTAAATTAATAAGCCTATGGTTTTGTGTCTGTGGTCACATGTAAATGAGTTGAAGGAAGCGCCTCTGCAGAACTCAGTTTCTGCAATATTTGTAGAGATATGGAATCGATTTAAAAATAAATCGATCCATACCTGTGATCGATTTACGAAAATCACTCTCACTGAATTAAAGAATTAACAATAATGTTTGAATAATAATAGTGATTATTATTTGTAACATCCCCATCCACCCAGGTCGGGCCATGCTACTCCAGAAAATGTTTTTATTCTATGATCAACAGACTGTAACATAACCAGCATCCAACTAAGCTATGCCACATAAAAAAAAATTGAACTGCATGCAATTAAAACATATACACAGAGAACTCTTGTGGAACTTTATATATATAACGTAAATAGAAAAATGCATTATGTAAATGCACGGATTCATATTGAAATAACAGTAAACATATACAGACAATACCCATAAACATAAAGACAGTTATAAACCACACATAGGATAAACCCATAAAAATAAACACGTAAATAATAATGCAGCATGTAATTTGTTGGTTGTGGAGCCTGATTATCTTCCTGATTTAGAGGTCTTTTACTTTCAGCCGTGTTTATACCCCATGAAGTATTTACACCCCAGAAGTATGTACACTCTTCCACGCGGAGGAGTGCAGAGGGGGGGTACCCCCTCTGCGGGGTTCGGGGGGCCTATCCCCCCGGTTGAGGGGTCTGGGGGCAAGTGGGCCCCCAGCGAGGGTTCGAGGGCAAAGCCCCCGAAGAAAAAATTGCCTTGTAAAAGTATATTGTAATTTCATTGTATTTCTGGACCGTTCATTATAAGGTAGCAGATCTAACGATAGAGATTATGTTAGGGTTTTTTGCCCTAGAAGGAAACCCTCTTTTATGAGGGAAATGTATTGTGGCTATGTAGGTTGGCAAGTATTGTATTCTGAGAGAGGAGACTGTGAGAGAAAGAAGAGAAAGTTACAGTGGGTTTTGTTGTAGGTTGTATCCCTTCATTTTGCTGGATAATAATAAAGAAAGGACCTAGCAATTTCTCTGGTGGACGTAGCCCACACTGGGTGAACCACGTAAATCTGTGTCTCTCTTGTATTGTGTATCTTCTGTGTTTTATTTCCACATTTGTTTTATTTTATTGATCCACGGTCCTGTTTTTCTAACAACTGGTATCAGAGCATAAGGTAACTCGTAGGAAAAGAGGGTTCCTGGTTCGAGTGGGAGCAATGTCGGAAGATGGAAAGTTTAGGGTCGAGAAATTTAACGGCCAAAACTACCAGTTATGGAAGATGCA
>JASDQU010100412.1:217974-269958 GCA_032191745.1 Picea mariana
ATGGGTTTGATATCCAATTTGTTTTCCATATTACTGAGGGTCAAATTGTTGGTTAGTTTTTCTTCTAGCTCTTTAATCCTATCTCTCAAGTTGTGATTTTCTTCAACCCCTCCTTCTTGGGTTGATTGTTTATGTTTTTCCATTTCTTGAATTCTATCCTTCATTGTCTGCAATTCACTCTTGAACCCTAATAATCTATCCTCTATTTGAGTTTGAATGGTATCTTTAATTTTTTAATCAATCATTGCCTCTAGCTCTATTTGGAGTTTTACGTCTCTTTCTTCACTCCTTTTTTTTAATGTGTCTAACTCTATTTGGATTTTGGCATCTCTCTCTTCTCTTTTTGTTTTTCTACTGATTCCATATAATCGTAAAAGATCTCTAGAGTGATTTTGGGGGGCCTTCCCTTATTAGGATGAGTTTTTGGAATAGGTGGTGATTTTGACTTTTTAAATATGATATTTGATTTGTATAATAATATTTATTTTAATAATGATACTTTAATGATGTTTAAATTTTTAAATTTGTGTCACTATTTTTCATTTTATTTTATGTGTTTAATTTTATTTTTATAATTTTGATTTTTTAAATACAATATTTAATTTTTATAATAATATTTAATTTCTTAATAATAATTAGTTTTAGTGAATATTAATCATCATCATAATATATTAAATATGTGTTATTTTACCAATTTTAATTTTAATAATATGAAATCAAATTATTTAAAATATGTTAATTGTTTCTTTTCAACCTTTTCAAACCATATTAATTAATTATTATACATATAAAAATGCATTGACTTTTTAAAACCATATTAATAAACAATTATATAAATTTATTTATTTTAAATTAGATAAATTGCATTGACTTTACATGAAGAAATGCATACAAATATATGTCGTTATATTAAATTAGTTTTCAATGAACTTGAAAACAACCGTGTTTGTAACACAAAAGGAGCACTTCCATATTTTTTATTTGCATTTCACAACTGCACGTGTAATGATTTTCGAATAAAGATGCTAAAGTAGATAGTTGGATTAGATTTTTTTATTTTTTTTGTATTTATGATCTTATTAAAGTCAATTATTTAGAAATCAACTCTTTTTTTTCTTTATTTTAAAATTTTATTGTGTTGTATCAAATTTTCATGTTGTTGAGAAAATATTTCATCAAAATCTATACCTTTCTTTTGTGCAAATCTCTTTACAACAAGTCTAGCCTTGTACCGCTTTTCTCCTCCATCTTCTTCCTTCAACTTGTAAACCCATTTATTCTACAATGTTCTTTTTCCTGTAGGCAACTGAACCAAGTCCCAAGTATGGTTATTTACCAAGGAATCCATTTCCTCTTTCATGCCTTGCTCCCACTTCCTTTTAGTGTCTACCTGCATTGCTTGTTCATAACATTCTGGTTCACCAGAATCAGTCAAAAATAAATAATACAATGAATGAGAGTATCGTTCAGGGGTATACTTAACCTGATAGATTTTCTAACAACACTTGCAGGTGTTTGAGGAACCTGTTGCTCTTGTTGTTGTACATTTTGATTTTCTGGTTCCTTTGGAATTTTTTTTTCAGTGATCTCATCAAACACTGTGTATTCTTGTTTTTCTTTTTCATGTTTCTTTCCCTACAACTGATCTTTGTACATGACCTTCTCATTGAATATGACATCTCTACTCCTAATGATTTTTTTATTTTCATAATCCCATAAGCGACAATCAAAATCATTAACACCATATCCAATAAAGGTACAGTTCTTGGATTTTGCCTCAATCTTTGTTCTATTTTCTTTATCAATATGGACAAATGCTTCACAACTGAAAGTTTTCAAAAAAGAATAGTTTACCTTTTTTCCTGTCCATTCCTCCTCTGGAATTCTACCATCCAAAGAGCTTGAAGGTCCTCTGTTTATTAAGTAAACAACAGTATCTACAGTATCTGAGACACTTCAACTTTTTTCCTGTCTCATTCTCAACCAAAGCTTTCCATTTCTTAAAAATATCAAAAACATCTGATTTTTGTCGAATGCAATAAACCCAAGTTTTTCTAGTTGCATCATCAATAAAAGTAATATAATAATGAGAGCCACCAAGAGACGATACATGAGCTGGTCCCCGTATATCTATATACATAAGCTCTAACCTTTCACACTTCTTTTCTTTTCCGACTCTGAGAAATCTGACTATCTTCTGTTTTCCATAAACACAATGCTCACAAAAGTATAAATCAATTTGTTTAAGATCTGGCAACAAATTTCTTTTGTGAAGTATTTGCATCCCCTTCTCACTCATGTGTCCAAGCCTATGATGCCACAATGTTGTATCTACTTCTGTAAAAGATAAAGAGATAGAAGAGTCAGTATTACCAGTACATAAATACAATGTACCTACCTTCTCTCCTTTCGCTATCACTAATGATCCTTTGATGACCTTCCACGTCTTATCTGTAAATATGAATATACAACCTTCATTTGCCAACTACCCTGTTGAAATTAGATTTTTCCTTAAATCTGGAACATGTCTTACCTCTTTCAACAACCATTGGTTTCCATTGCGTTGCTTTATTTTTACCTTTCCCATTCCAACAATTTTGCATGGTGCATCGTCACCCAAATGAACCTGTCCAAAATCACCTTGAACATAATCTAGAAAATGTTTCCTATGGGGTGTGGCATGAAATGAAGCCCCTCAATCTACTACCCAAGACTCATAAATATTATCTACAGAAAGAATCAAAGCATCTTGTAACACATCACTTGTTACATTTGCTTCGTGATTTCTATCATGTTGTCCATCTCTTTGTTTCTTTGAAGCTCTGCAGTCTTTCTTCATATGTCCTTTCTTCTCACAATTCCAGCACTCTATTTTTCCAAGTCTGGATTTGGATCTGCCCTTTCTAGAATTCCCACGGTTCCCGAAACCCTTTCCTCTATCATTTTGTCTTCCCTTGTTCTCCATGTTCAACGCATTTCCTGATGTCTCACCTGTGCTTTCTGTCGCATTTCCTCACTAAGGATAACACCAACAACATCATCAAATTTTAAAGTATTTGAACCAGAGATAGAGTTACTTACAACCATGACCAAGCCGTTCCAGCTTTCTAGCAATGAGCACAAGATTAGAAGAGCCCTAACCTCATCATCAAAGTCCACTTTTACAGAACTTAGTTGATTAGTAACTGTATTAAAATCATTTAAATGATCTGCAACAGACCCACCTTCCGACATCTTCATATTAAATAATCTCTTCATTAGAAATACCTTATTGGACGCCGAGGGTTTTTCATACAATTTGGCCAATGCGTCCATCAAACCCTTCGTTGTCTTTTCTTTGGAAATATTGAAAACCACTGACGCTGCCAGGCTCAGCCGTATCGTTCCTAGAGCCTTTCTGTCAAGAATCTCTCATTCTTCGTCCTTCGTAGCCGCCGACTTCTTTACTATTCCGCCCAATGGTAAGAATAGATCCTTCTGATATAAATAGTCTTCCATCTGCATCTTCCATAACCAGTAGTTTTGGTCGTTAAATTTCTCGACCCTAAACTTTTCATCTTCCGACATTGCTCCCACTCGAACCAGGAACCCTCTTTTCCTAGAGTTACCTTTTGCTCTGATACAAGTTGTTAGAAAAACAGGACCGCGGAGCAATAAAATAAAACAAATGCGGAAACAAAACAAAGAAGATACACAATACAATAGAGACACAGATTTACGTGGTTCACCCAGTGTGGGCTACGTCCACAAGAGAAATTTTCAGGTCCTTCCTTTATTATTATCCAGCAAATGAAGGGATACAACCTACAGCAAAACCCATTGTAACTTCCTCTTCTTTCTCTCACAGTCTCCTATCTCAGAATACAATATTCACCATCAACCATAGTCGTAATACATTTTCATCATAAAAGAGGGTTGCCTTCTAGGGCAAAAATCCCTAACATAATCTCTATCGTTAGATCTGCGACCTTATAATGAACGGTCCAGATTTACAATGAAATTACAATATACATTTACAAGGCAAATTTTCCTTTGGGGGCTTCGCCCCCGGACCCCGCAGAGGGGGTACCCCCCTCTGCACTCCCCTGCATGGAAGAGTGTACATACTTCTGGGGTGTAAATACTTCATGGGGTATAAACACGGCTGAAAGTAAAAGACCTCTGAATCAGGAAGATAATCAAGCTCCATAACCAACAACTAGGGGGGTGGAGCCTCCTTCCAATTGCAGCTGAAAAACAAAGAAAGTCGGTGCTTGCAATGAATGTAATTTTTCAAGACATATAAGAAAAAACATTATGTGGTTTACTCCCGATTTGGGTTTCCATGTAAAACACTAGTGTACTGTGTATGTGTATGTTTGTTCATTTATTCATTGCTCTACAGTTATTGGATGATAATGCTTCATTGATATAACACTTTGATTATATGGTTAAAAATGATTAAATTGTTCTATTACTGATTTACCCCCCCTCTCAATAATCCAACAATTGGTATCAGAGCAGGTTCCTTCAGAAATCAGTTTAACCACTGAAAGGTAGATCATGGAGAATACCAACTCATATAAAAATGGAATACCACAGTTTGATGGACAGAAGTATGATTTCTGGAGCATAAGGATGAGGACATATATACAGGCACAGGGATTTCAAGTTTGGCAATCAATTGTAGATGGATACACAGCACCAGCAGTTCCACCAACAAATGACAAAGTAATAAAACTCGGTGAGAATAATTCCAAAGCCACAAATGCACTTTTGAATGGTCTCAGTGATACTGTATTCACCAAAGTTGCACACTGTAAATCCGCTAAAGAGATTTGGGACAAGCTTCAAAATATTTATGAAGGAGATACAAAAATCAAAGCAGCAAATCTTCAGACTTATAGAAGTCAGTTCGAACAACTAAAAATGAAGGAAGATGAAGATATCACAACCTACTTCTTACGAGTCGATGAAATAGTGAATGAAATCATAGGATTGGGAGAAGAAATTGAAGAATCTGTAATTGTTCAAAAGATACTAAAATCTCTTCCTATGAGATTCAACCCTAAGATATTAGCACTAGAAGAAAGATTGGATCTGGACTCAATAAGCATGGATGAACTACATGGAATTTTCACAGCATATGAAAGGAGAACTGAGCAAGAAAATTCAAATGTAAAAGAAGTAGCCTTCAAGGCATCCAAAAGATCAAAGCAAAAGAAAAAGGAACAAGAAGAATATAGCAGCAGCAGTGATGCCTCGAAAGATGATGAAGAAGTGGCCAACTTCGTCAAAAGACTGAACAAGGGAACCAACGGTAGGTATAGAGGTAAGCTCCCTTTAATTTGTTTTAATTGTGATGGTATTGGTCATTTTGCTAACAAATGTCCTGGTTACTCAAAAGGAAAACACACATATAAAGGCAAAATAACTACAAAGAAAGTTTTCAAGAAAATCTTATACACCAAAGAAGACATCTCATCATCAAATGAAGATGAAGTCAGTGACAATGAGACGGGAAGAGTTCTATTCATGGCAGTAAAAGACTTTGACAAAGAAGACTCCGAAGAAGAATATGAAGAAGTCGAAGAAGATGTGAAGAAGAAAATGAAGAGGCATAAGTTGACTATCAAGAAGAATTAATGTGTGCCATAGAAGTTATCAGAAGGAAAAAGAAGAAAAACAAGAAACTACAAGTAGAACTAGACAAGAAAAAGGACACTCGAGAACTAGAACAAATTATCACAAAATTGAAGGTTTAAATAGAATAAGATAAAAGAATTGAAGAAGCACTCAAAGAACAACTAGAAGAAAATGACAAGGTCATTGGAAACTTGGAAGCAGAGATTGTCACACTAAGAAAGGATATTCAAAAGAAAAATATATAGAATAGCTTAAAAGTTTTGGATGACATTATCAGCAGTCAAAAATCTCATCTTGACAAGTCCAGATTTGGATACAATCAGATAGAAAAGGGATCAAGATCCAAAACAATAGAGAAAGAAACAAATTCAGAGAGCTATGCAGAAGCAATCAAAGAAGATGGGAAGATTATAGGGACACTCCTCCACCAAGAAAATTCAGATTTTAGAATCAACAACAGAAAGATAGGCCTCAAGAAGATGAAGGATTCATAAGAGCACCTCATTTCAGAAGATCTTCAACTCCCAGATATCAAACTATATTTTTTGGTTTATGTTATGCATGTAATAATTTTGGACATAAAGCTGTGAATTGCAGAGCTAACAACAGGAACAATACAACTTTGAAAGTTATACACTAAGGGATTATTCAAGGAGACCTAGTGACACACAAAGAAGAAGTTACAACATGTTTAAATCTTTGAGCAATGAAGTGGAATGTTACAAATGTAACAATTTTGGACACATGATCAAGGATTGCAGAATGACATTCCCTCCTAAAGAACCTCAAAAGAATAACAATAGTCACAGACAAGAACCTCAGAAAATGACATGGATAAAAAAGCAAGATCAGTATAACAATGAAGAATGCACAGTCACTCTAAAAGAAAGGCAGAAGAAACACGGTTGGTATGTTGACAATGGATATTCAAAACACATGACAGGTGATAAAGACAAATTTCTTACATTACGAAAAGAAAAAAATGGATCACTCTCCTTCGAAAATGATAATTAATCCAAAATCATTAGAGAAGACACAGTCTGAATTGGGAACAAGAGTGAAAAGGTACAAAATGTTCTACTAGTAGAAGATATGAAACATAATCTTCTAAGTGTGTGTCAAATGTGTGACCAAGGTCATAAAATTACTTTCGATTCAGAAAAGTGTGAGACAAGAAAAGAAGGTTCGGGGAAATTGGTCGGTACAGTAGCAAGAACTTCAAACAACATATATGTGTTAAATGAAATTGGAAATGAAAAATGTTGTCTAGGAAAGGAAGATGAATATTGGCTATGGCATAGAAGAATGGGTCACATGCATTTTGATAACCTTGTGAAAGTCAACAAAAGAAAAGCAGTCAGAGAAATGCCCCAGATCACAAAACCAACCAACACTTTATGCAAGCATTGTCAACAAGGAAAACAAACAAAGACCAGGTTCAAATCAAAGGACTATTCAACAACAAGACCACTGGAAATTGTGCACACTGATCTAGTTGGACCAGCTACAACAAAGGGCTTAAAAGGTGAAAAATAATTTATGTTATTAGTTGATGATTATACAAGAATGATTGCAATTTGCTTTCTCAAGAACAAGTCAGAAGCTTTTGAAAACTTCAAGATCTACAAAGAAATGATTGAAAATGAGATGGATTCAAGAATCAAATGTTTGAGATCTGATAATGAAGAAGAGTTCACTTCAAAGAAATTTATGAACTACTATAGCAGTCATGGAATAAAAAGGCAATTCTCCGTTGTTATGACACCTCAACAGAATGGAGTTGTTGAAAGAAAGAACAAGACAGTACAAGAAATGGCTCCAACAATGCTAATGAATTCCAAATTGACAGATATATTTCGGACATAGGCAGTGCATACAGCAGTTCACATTCAAAACAGATTAATGCTCAGAAACAACACTGATAAAACTCCCTACGAGCTATGGAAAGGAAGACAAACAAATGTGAAGCACTTCAGAGTTTTTGGAAGCAAATGCTACATCAAAAGAGAAGATGGCAGAATGGGAAAGTTTGACTCTCGTGTGGACAAAGGAATACTTGTTGGTTACTCAGGTACAAGGAAAGCATACAAGTGTTACAATCTAAGATTGAACAAAGTTGTGGAAAGCATCAACGTAACAATTGATGAAACAGGTAGACCAGAATCAAAGGAAGAAGAAAACAAATCAATGGAACAACTTTTCGAAGAAGAAGATGAAAAATAAGTAGAAGAGGAAGATGAAGAGAATCCAACAAAAGCAGAAGAGCAAGTTCAGAAAGTATCTCCAAAGACACCTAGCAAACGAGTACAGAAGAATCATCCTTCAGATCAGATTATTGGAAACAAAGATGCAGGAGTTGAGACTAGAAGAAAAATATGTTCACCAGAACAAACACACCTAGCACTTTTATCTACAATTGAACCAAATTGTTTTGAAGAAGCCATCAAGGATGAATTTTGGAATAAGGCCATGGATGAAGAATTGGATCAAATACAGAAAAATGACACTTGGGAATTGGTTCCAAGACCAAAGAATGAGAATGTGATCGGCACAAAATGGGTTTTCAAGAATAAATTGACAGAAGATGGGCAGGTTACAAGGAACAAGCTAGATCGGAATGTAAAGGATATGCACAGATTGAAGGAATAGACTTTGAAGAGACATTTTCCCCAATTGCCAGAATGGAAGCAATCTGTTTACTTTTAGCTTATGCATGCACCAAAAATGTTAAAGTATATCAGATGGACGTAAAATCATCTTTTCTAAATGGGAAACTTGAAGAAGAAGTCTACATTGAACAATCAAAAGGATTTCAGTTGTCAGAGAACACAGACTATGTATGTAAATTAAAAAAGGTCTTGTATGATCTAAAACAGGCTCCTAGAGCATGGTACTCCAGACTGGATAAGTATCTGTAGCAGGCAGGGTTTAGAAAAAGAAGTGCAGACAACAACCTCTACATCAAGTTAAGTCAAGGTAATATTTTATTAATTAAAGTTTATATTGACGATATTATTTTTGGTAGTGATGATGATAGGTTAAGCCAGAAATTTGCAAAAGACATGCAGAATGAATTTGAAATGTCGTTACTTGGAGAACTATCCTTCTTTCTGGGACTTCAGATATGTCAAAGCAACTAAGAAATTTTTATTTCTCAAATCAAGTATATCAGAGAAATGCTAAAGAGGTTCGAAATGGAAGATTGCAAACCAGTTATCACTCCCATGCAAACCAATTGTAAGTTGAGCAAAGATGATGATTCGAAGTCTACAGATCAAAGGCAATACAGGTCAATGATTGGCATCCTATTATATGTGACAACATCCATACCAGATGTAATGTAAGTAGTTGGACAGGTGGCACGATTTCAAGCAGCACCAAAGGAATCACATGTATTAACAGTAAAGAGTATTTTCAGATATCTCAAAGAAACATAAGAGTTTAGATTATGGTATCCAAAAAGAAAAAATCTATCATGTATTGCCTACACAGATGCAGATTGGGAAGGTTGTATTGATGACCGACGAAGCACTAGTGGAGCAACGTTCTACTTAGGTGAGTGTTTGGTATCATCGCTAAGCAAGAAACAATCATCATTATCTCTATCTACAACCGATGCAGAGTATATTGCAGCAGCAGCATGTTATACATAGGTTCTTTGGATGAAACAAACTTTGACAGACATACAGGTTGAGTATGATGAGCCCATTCCAATATATTGTGATAATACAAGTGCCATCAATATCTCAAAAAATCCGATGATGCACTCCAAGACGAAGCACATTCCAATAAAGTATCACTTTCTACGAAAACAAGTTACAGAAAAGAACATAAGAGTTGAGTATGTGGGCACAAAAGAACAAGTGGCATATATCTTTACAAAACCACTTCCACGGGAAGCCTTTGAATATCTTCGCCAAATACTTGGAGTTATTTCTACTCCAAAATGAATGTTTTTTTAACGCATATCTTATATGTCTTAGATGTATACGAGGAAGCACCATAAGAGGACAGTTTAGTCAGGGGGAACAAACCCGGATGAAAAGATACCTTTGTCATTGTTGACAAAGGGGGAGAGATTTATCAGATGCAGAGGACATAGGCATGGTTCTAGGGCGAGCAGATTTATCAGATGCAGAAGACAGAGGCAAATTTATCAGATACAGAGGACAAAGGCATGGTTCGAGGGGGAGCATGAGTGATATGATTTCAGTATTGCATCATAGTGTTTCCATCAATGCCAAAGGGGGAGATTGTTGATTAAGGTTGGTTGTCATTGATGTCAACCCTTGAAGAAAGCGCACAGCACAAAGGTTTGGGTAATGGACCCAAGATTGTTTGATGTAAAAATGACTCATGATTTTCTTGTCATGGTTGATAAAAAGTAAAGATGGATGAACTCCAAATTGGTCCCCTTATGGTGAAAGCCCTCATGGGAAGACGCTTTGTGGAGTAAGAGAACCCATGCTTAATTGTGGAATAATGAAATGAAGGACAACAAATTTTTTAGGTAAACTATTCTATATGGATAGTGCTTGTCATTCCATTTCCGGTGGTATGTGGAACGTCACATAACTCCTCACGGTTAGAGAGTTATGGCCATGAGAAGTTGGAGACCCCAGGTTTGGGTAATGGACCCAAGTTTGTTTGATGGATAATGGTATGAGTTATGATATATTTTCAGATAATACTCTTCTATATGGATAGTACATGTCATTCCATTTCTGGTGGTATGTGGAACGTCACATAACTCCTCACGGTTTGAGAGTTATGGCCTTACGAAGTTGGAGGACCCTCATATATCATCTAGAAGCCCCAAAAGGTCAAAGTAATCAAAGGGGTTTAAGAAATTTTAAAAGGTAAATAATAAAGTGAAGTAATGAGTGTATTATAATTCAAAGTGAATACAAAATAAATTATTTCAATAATAAATTTAATGGAGAAATTAGAAATGGGTTAACCCTAAAATAAGAAAAGTGGGGCCAAGTGACCTAGAAGATGTTTTTAAGGAAGCTACTTAGAGAGTATAAATAAGAGGCAAGGCTCTCTCATTTTAATTACACTTGAGCATATTGAATATCTATAGGTGTCTGAGGTAACCAAGGATATCTAAGCCAAAATTCTGATGAAAGGTGAAGAAAAGAAGGCCGAAATGCAAGGAAGGATAAATTCTTTTGATGGTGTTTTCTAAGGTATGTTATTTACAGGTCATCTCACCATTTTCGCTATATTTTTTTTCTATAATGATTTAGATCGTTAAATTGCTATGCCATTGAGAAAACATATCCAAGTATCTGTGGTAAAAAATTCATCTTGTGGGTCATTCTATTTTTGGAGTTACACTCCGTGGAAAATAGGGTTTGTGGCTAGTCCTGAAACTAGTCAAAAACAGGTGTTTCGGGTAAAAACATCATAACTTCTTCATAACAGATCCAAATTCAGTGAAACCAAATGTGTTGTTTATTGTACAATCTCTAGTATGCTTTGCCATAGTTTCAAATCAATTCAACAAATATTCCATGCGGGGCACGCTCTACAAGGTCGCTCTCTAAAATAAGCCAAAATTCAGCAAGGTATGTCATTTTTGCTATAACTCATTTTCTGAGAGGTTCCAAGTAGTGACACCTAGAGGAATTTCATAAAACACACTAAAGAACATTGTGTATCAGTTTTAGATATTTATACATTACAGGTACAAAGTTATGATTACTTCAAGTTAGGGTTGTTGACTAATCCAAAACTAGGCATGTGAGACTAAAGAAAAGTTTGATGAAAATGTTAGTCTCTTGTTGTTGAAGTTAAGGAAGGCTTGCAAAAATGTGATCATATACACCAAGTCTATTACAGAGCTACAAATCAGATTTGGATGATGAAATTGATGAGGGCTTTTGGTTGAGGTACATGTTGAGTACATGGTTGAGACAAGTAGTTGATGAGTTGGCACATACATGAGGTGTATAGTTGATGATGTTGGTACATATTGATGAGTCATAGTTGATGAGTATTTGACACATGATTGGTACATACTTGGTACATGGTTGGATGCACTTGTTTATGGTACAGGTTGATTACAGGTTATTTGGTATAGGTTGGTACATGGTTGATGCACTTGTTTATGGTACAGGTTGATTACAAGTTGAAGTACAGGTTGATGCATGGTTGATGAATGGTTCAGATTTATTGGTACAGGTTTACAGCGGTATATATCACAGTGACAGGTTGATAGTGGTTCCATCATTCTACTTCTACTTCAGGGTGGCAGGACGGGACAAGGACAAGTGGTTGTAGTCGGAGAACATAAGGGGTTGTAGCCTCCTTCTGGTTGTAGCCAAAGAATTGGGGAGTTGGAGCTTCCCTCAGGTTGTAGCCTGAGAAACTAGGGGGTTGGAGCCTCCTTCCAGCTACAGCTGGAAAACAAAGGAAGTTGGTGCTTCCAATGAATGTAATTCTTCAAGACATATAAGAAAAAGCATTATGTGGTTTTCTCCCGATTTGGGTTTCCACGTAAAACACTAGTGTACTGTGTATGTGTATGTTTGTTCATTTGTTTATTGCTTATTTACTCTGCAGTTATTGGATGATAATGCTTCATTGATATAACACTTGGATTATATGGTTAAAAAGAATTAAATTGCTCTATTATTGATTCACCCCCCCTCTCAGTAATCTAACAGCTATGTATATAGAGAAGTAAACAAAAGTGGATATGTTTGTCTCATGGCATCCTCCATTTCCCACGTAGCCTCATCCGGGCCAAATTGTTTCCACTACACCTTGACCTATGCAATGGCTTGTTTCCTGAGTGAGGTTTCCCTCTTTTCTAGTATGCATTGAGGTTATTGTAGGAATTCTCCCTCCGACTCAACCTGGATCACAGACCAGTCAATTATATGAATAGAATCATGTACATATTTCTTCAATAATAAAACATGGAAAACATTATGTGTCTTTACTGTGGGAGGGAGTGCTAGCCTATAAGCTACATGTCCCACTCTATCTAAGACTTCAAAGGGTCCACAATACCGAGGTGCCATCTTGGCACAAGCTCCCATTCTCAGGGAACTCTTCCTAGGCCTAACTCTGAGATAGACATGGTCTCCTGTCTTGAAATCTTTGGGAGTTCTCTTTCTGTCGACGTAGCTCTTATGTCTATCCTAAGCAATTTTCAGATTTTGTTTTATCTGAATCACTTGTTGTTCCATTTCCTTTAGCATGTCTGGTCTAATTGTAATTCTATCCACTTGATTACTCCAGTTGATTGGAATCTTACATTGTCTACCATAGAGGGCTTCAAAAGGGCTCATCTTTAGTGACTCTTGATAACCGTTGTTGTAGGAAAATTCTACCAATGCCAGGTAGTATTCCCACATCTTAGGCTAATGCATTACATGCATCCTTAACACGTCTTCTAATATTTGGTTTACTCTCTCTATATGTCCATCATTTTGGGGGTGATAGGTTGTGCTAAACAACAATTTAGTCTCAAAACCAGCCATCAAGGATTTCCAAAAGCTTGAAGTGAACTTTGTGTCTTTGTCAGATACAATCTCTTTAGGCATTCCATGCAATATGAATATCTCCTTCACAAAGATGTTGGCAATATCTACTGCCTTACAAGTCGACTTGACAAGAACAAAGTGAGAATACTTTCTCAATTTGTCCACCACTACCATGATGGCATCATTCTGCTTAGTTGATTTTGGTAATCCGGTGATGAAATCCATGGAAATGGTTTCCCATTTCCATTCTGGAATTGGTATAGGTTGTAACAACCCCGCTGAGTGCTAGTGTTCTGCCTTAACTTGATGGCATTCTAGGCACTTAGCTAGATAGTCAGCTATGTCCCTTTTCAGTCCAGGCCAATAGAATTGTTTCCTAGTGGTCGTGATCATTTTCTGATATCCTGGGTGACCAGTATATGGTCTCTTGTGTAGTTCATCCATTATTGACCTCTTCAAGTCGTCACAACTTGGAATATACAATTTTCTTCTGCAGGTCAACAGGCCTTCATCGAGCATCTGATAACCTTCATACTTTAGCCCTATAGGATCTTGACTTAGGTATGAGGTCATGGTCTTGAAGAATGCATTTGTTTCTTGTGCATTCCTGATTATTTCTCTTATATATGTTTCACAGGTGCTTACTGCTGCCAGGTGAATCGTTTTCACACTTCTACTAAGGGCATCGACCACCGTATTTTCCTTTCCTTTGATGTGTTTGATTTCGAAATCGAACTCACTAAGGAGAGCCATCCACCTAGCTTGTCTAGCATTGAGTTTTGATTGATCAAACAGGTGTCTCGGTCCACATTGGTCTGTCATAAGTACAAATCTCCTACCCAAGAGGTAATGCCTCCACATTTTTAAAGCATGCACTATGGCAGCCAACTATAGATCATGGGTCACATAATTGACTTCATGCTCATTCAATTTCCTAGATTCGTAAAAAATTACACATCCTTCTTGCATAAGGACTCCTCTAAGTCCTTTCTTGCAAGAATTTGTACACACGAGGAATTCATTATCAGGGTCTGCAATCTTCAACTCGAGTGCATGGGTCAGAAGGTATTTTAGTTCCTGAAATCTTTCTTCACATTCTGATGTCTAGGTGAATTTAACCCCCTTTTTCTAGAGGGCAGAGATGGGACAACCAATCTTGGAAAATCCTTTTATGAACTTTCTATAATATCCTGCTAAGCCCATAAAGGATCTGATATCATATACATCCTTTGGGGTAAGTCATTCCATAATAGATCTGATCTTGTCAGGGTCCACTGCCACCCCTTCTCTAGATATAACATAGCCCAAGTAATGTACTTGCTTCTAGAAGAAGTCACACTTGCTAAACTTAGCGTAGAGCTTATGCTCTCTTAGTACTTGAAGCACAAGTCTAAGATGTTCTTCATGCTCCTCTTTGTTCTTGGAGTAGATTAAGATATCATCAATGAAAACCAATACAAATCTGTGTAGGAATTTGTTGAGTACATTGTTCATCAAGCACATAAAAGTGGCGGGGGCATTGGTTAATCCAAATGGCACCACCACAAATTCATAGTGGACATACCTTGTCTTGAAGGCCTTTTTGTGGATGTCTTCATCCTTGATTCGGACTTGATGGTATCTAGACCTCAAGTCAATCTTTGAGAAAATGGAAGCACCCCCTAATTGGTTGAACAAGTCATTGATTCTTGGTAAGGGGTACTTGTTCTTTATGGTTTTCTTATTGAGTTGTCTATAATCTATGCACAGTCGGAGCGTGCCATCTTTCTTTTTCACAAACAAGGTTGGTGCTCCCCATGGAGACACACTGGGCCGGATGTAGCCTTTATCCATCATTTCCTTTAGTTGTAGCCTGATCTCAACTAGCTTGGGTGTACTAATCCTATAGAGTGTCCTAGACACTGGTACTGCTCTTGATGCAAGTTCTATCGAGAAGTCAATGTCTCTTTTCGGAGGTAGACCTAGTACCTCTTCTGGAAACACGTCTCTATACTCTCTTAATATGGGGTGGTCCTCTAGGTTCGGTTTTTCATCCTCTATAGATTCCAACACCTGTATTTCATATAGAGGACACCCCTTTCTGCAATTTTTTTTTTCATTTGAAGGGATGATATTCATCTCACTGAGATAGGTTTCTAAATCCCTTGGAGGGTTATCTTTCTCCCTTCTTCATTTACTCATTCTAAAGTTTTATGGTAACTGCCCAACTTAGTTTTATAACAATCCAACCAGTCAATACCAATCAACAAGTCATAAGATCCTATGGGAAGTATGTTAAGGGTTGCTTGGGTGGGAATTCCATCCATGATGAATTGGCAAGCTAGTATGACCTATGTTACTTTTAATTTGGTTCTAGTGGCTAGTTGTACCAACCATGGCTTAGCGTGTCAAATTGTTTGTAGTTTACACTTATCAATAGTCTGAGGGGCCACATAACTCAAGTTAGAACCAGGGTCAATTAAAATAGAAACTAGATGGTTGGCGATCATACCTTCCATCTCCACCACTAAAGCTTGGTGGTCGGCTTGTTTATTATCAAAATACGCATAAATCTGTGGCATGCTCCTAGCCACATCATTGACTGTGGTAGCTTCTTGGATGTTGTAGACTCTCCTACTGTTATGTTGTCTGTGTGGGCAATCCCTCAGCAAATGTTCTTCTCCGCAACCCTAACATTTCAAGGGTTCTCTCTTTGGGTTATCAGTCTTCCCTAGGGTCGATCCAAAAGGTTTATTTCCACTATGGGAGGGGAAATTCTACTAATACACACTTCAGGTAGGAAGGCTCATCCTTGAATCCTTCCTATAGTTCTTAAATCTTGAGGATTTAAACCCCTTATTCTTGAACCCCGAACTACTCTTCTTCTTTCAATCCTCGTGAGGTTCTGTCTAACGCCTGAACTGTTCATAACAATGCCTTGCCTTTCGGATAGTGTCTTCTAAGGTCTTTGTCTCGTCAAACTCAATCTTGTTTCAGTAGGTCTAAGGTAATCCACTGATAAATCGTTGCACTTTTACCTTTTCATATTTTTATGTAGGGTACATACCTCAATAACTCAAGGAATTTATTGACATATTCCTCTATGTTGAGTTGTCCCAGCTTGAGTTCATAGAACTCTTTAGTCTTCCCATCCAAGTATTTCTCTGACAGATACTTCTTCTTGAAGTGTTTCTCAAACTGTTTCCATGATAAGTCCTCTTCATGGATTCCTTTCACATTATTAAGATATCCCCACCAAATGGAAGCCTTTCCATTCAGGTTGAAGATGGTGATTCGAGCCTTCAAGTTGTCAGAATAGTCATGAACTCTGAAGTACTTCTTTAAACCAAGAAGCCAAGCTTCTGTCTCTTCCCATTTCTTGATCTCTCCATTGAAAGAGGGTGGTTTGGCTTTCTTAAACTCTTCAAGGTTATGACTTTTGGAATGCTTTCGCTTCTTTCCTTTCTTCTGAGAATGTGAGCTAGTTTTGCTACTAGAAGATCCCTCGAATTTGTCAGTTCTCTTTCCTAAGGACTCTCCCGATGAGCGTCCCCTGGCTCCAGGTTGGGCCTTCCTCTAGGTACTTCTCCCTGTGTGGCCACTTATGGGACCGTGTTTTCATATCTCAGGTGGACTTTGACTTCTCTTTGTATGTCGTCAGTCCACATGACTGGTTGCAAGTCCATGCTGCAACTACCTCTGTATATCAGATAAGCTCTGTAGCAAGACGACATTGATTTTCTTCTGTTTCTCTTGCTCCTTTATCAATATCTCGTTGTCGACCTTGTAACTCTGTAATTCAGACATAAGGCTCCTTACAGTTTCCACTAGATCTGGAGGGGTCTCCACTGCCCTCCTCTCGTCAGACTCTTTGTCTCTATTGTGGGATCCATCCCCCACTTCCTGGTGCATCACCATCCTTTATGCAGGTGGTTTCTCGTGATTCACTGACTGTTGGAGTGTTGACAAAACACTTGATGTTAGCTAACATTCTATTAGTTCATGAGCAACACATAGTTCATTTTTCTTAAATACACACACACAGTAGAAATTTTTCATTCTTTTCTTTAGTAATAGTTTAACCAAACTCTTTAGGAAGAGGTAAGGTAGGGCGTCACCTTTAATATTTGTTTTAAACACATTTATTTATTTTTATTTTTTTAAGCGACTCGTCCATGAGCCCAAGCAGGCCAAGTGTTGTAACCACACTCTGATACCAATTTATAACACACCCATGGTGGGGCGTCAAAATTTTGTTCTTCTTAAGAAAATAAAAACCCCCATTCAAGGTCTCTATCCCATTCAGATCTTCCAGATATTTCCATCCACGGACTCCATGATCTGAACCGAGATCGAAGCTGACAGATATCCTCTCCTAGTTTCTTTGGGCTCTTCCATTCATCTATACTCGCATATGACCGCGGGCTATGACTCGGTACCAAGACAACCACCGTGTGAATCTTCAGGAGTGGAAAATCTTCAAAGTTCATAATCTGATGCCGCGTGTCCTTCGATATTTTGACGGCCCTGATTCACTTCGAGACTTCGGCATTCGGAAGTTTAGAACGCTCCAAAGTCTTTTTCCTCCAAAGTACCCCATACCCGGATTTACAGATCGAGCGCCACACGTCCCTCGTGATCGACGACTGTAGTCTACTTTGAGACTTCGACATTCGGGAGTTTCGAGCACTCTAAAGCCTTTATCCTATGAAGTGATTTGTACCCAAAGTTACTGATCAAGCGTGTTGGAACAGGGGAAGACCCAGGGTTCAACGCTTCAACAGTGCACCAACAAAACCCTAACTACCGGCCCTTTTGGCAACACCTGTGAAGCAGGCGAAGTCTCACCCGAGGTAGCGGCAGGGGGGGTTATAGGACTTAGGTTTCTGTAACCGATCTAGGACACAGATTTGTGATTATAACACTTCTACAGAGTACTTAGGAACAACATGCATTAGTTATCAACTTCATTCACATCGTAGAACAAACCCTAAGGATAAATCGACGCAGTAACAATGACGAAATAAACATCGCACTTAGTATCATAAGTTAGATCTAGCACATTATACATAAATAAAGCACTAAGCATTCATAGATCTATCTATCATACATAACAATTAATGCACTAAGCATATTCACAACATAAACATCATAGTACAAGGCAAACCATCAACACGTGATATACATGGTTCAGCCCAGTGTAGGGCTAAGTCCACCAACTGCTTCTTCTTCTTTATTAGGCTTCAATCTCTTACATTCATCTGCTCCTGTGCACTAAGCCACAAAGACAAGCTTTGCGTCGGACAGGTGATCTGTGCACTAAGCACCAAATCCACCTTCCCAAAATCAGGTCAAGGCACAAAGCCAACTCCTCTATCAAGCACATAGCCTTACATACACGGTCTATTGCACTAAGCAACCCAAAACTACTTGCACTTAGCCTTGCAAGCTATCGACCTTCACTAAGCTACTTCTACCTTACAATATTTACTTATTTATACTTTTACACTTTCTTACAAAAAGGCTTAATCATGGGTAACCCCATGGGCCGACATCCCATAACCCATTACAAAAACCCTAATGAACCCCTTGTTGGGTCTACAAAACAAGTGAGATCACGCGATCTCAGCTCCGCCTGGGCGCTCCATCTTCGACCAACCTGTCAAAGTCCAAAAAGGTGGTCAAACCTGACCAATGTTTCCTTAAAACTTGGTCGAGGGGCAATAGAGCGCCACGCGTCCCTCGTGATCGACGACTGTAGTCTACTTCGGGACTTCGGCATTTGGGAGTTTCGAGCACTCTAAAGCCTTCTTCCTCTGAAGTACTCTGTACCTGAAGTTACATATTGACCACCACGCGTCCCTCGTGATCGATGACTGTGATCCACTTCAGGACTTCGACGTTCGGGAGTTTCGAACACTCTAAATCTTTTTTCCTCTGAAGTACTCTGTACCTGGAGTTACAGATCGAGCGCCATGCGTCCCTCGTGATCGATGGTTGCGATCCACTTAGGGACTTTGACGTTCAGGAGTTTCGAACACTCTAAATCCCTTTTCCTCTGAAGTAGTTTGTACCCGGAGTTATAGATCGAGTGCCATGCGTCCTCTTCCATCGGACAGTTCCAATGGACTTCGGCACTTCGAGACTTCACTTCCTCGTGTTCCTTCAGAGTGTTCTTCTCCGGAGTTAACAATCTACTACCACGTGCCTTCCTTCCTGTGCCAACGGCTAGGATCTACTACGACACTTTGGCACTTCAGGGATTTACGAAGCACCTCAAATCCTTTAGAGTCTCAATCATTTCACCAACCACGTGGGCGAGGTAGGCATGTACTAGGGGATGACATGTAGCTAGTTTAGGTTCGACACGTGCCCTCGTCTAGGATGACACTTATCATGTGCAAAAGGGGCTCTGGGGTAAGTGATGCGCATGAATCCAAGTGGCACATGGCTCGTGAGGCTTAAATCCACGTCACCATGGATGGTGTCACTGCGCCTCATCGTTCCAGTCTGATCGTCTTTCAACCTCCCTTAGATTTTCACAGTTGAGATTCAATCAATACCAATTTTCTCACAGATTGACGGTTCACAGTGATTGTGGGGCCCCAACGTGCTCTCTCTTTATCAGAGAGCTCAATCTCCGCAATCTGAAAGGTGCTCGCCCGACTCTATCTAATCGTGGTCATTGATATTCCACCTCAACAAGATCAATGACGTTGGTTGATTGCGGGCCATGAACTAGCACGTCCGCTAATTTCACCTTCGTGCTCCGTAATGATTCCCAACCATCGATCTATGTTCACAGATCAATGGCTCACAATGATTACGGGGCCCAATCTCCGCAATCTGGAAATTACTCGACCAAATCTGTCTAATTGTGGTCGTTGATCTTCCACCCTGACGAGATCAACAACATTGGTTGATTGCAAACCGTGAACTAGCATGTCCACTAATTTCACCTTCGTGCTCCGCAATGATTCCCAACCATCGATCTCATTGAACGACTAGTGTTTGATCCATTAAATCCAGTGGATCTTTGAGTCGATCTGATGACTGAGATCGGTTTTCGTCACGATGAATGACTCACATTCATCCCTTCTGTCATGTTCTTGTTTCATCTACGACTCTTATTACTCAGGGAGTTCGAGTAACTTTGACTATCGTGAAAGTTGACATCCCAGGGCGTCAAACTTTCGAGATTCCGAAACCATTATGAGCTAGCTCCTTTCGAGCTTAGTGCAGGGTTCGTAGACCCAGGTTACATGGACCTTCAGATGACTCTCGGGCTATGAACTCTATTCTTAGCTGGGTTTTGGTTAAGGTTGTGGCCGCGAGTTGAAGTATCTCTCAGGCTACTGGTTTGAAGGAAACACCTCCCTAATTCATAGAACTTTAAGTTCTGAAACAGGGTTGGGTAAACTCGTGAGATTGTCAAGACGTTAGCAGTGCCAAGAGGCTTGCTCCAACTTCGAAGCTGTGAGGTATCCCCCTGGGGAAAACACCTTTGAGGGTTAAACTAGAGCATACGAGGAAAATAGAAGCATAAGTTCTCAAGGAAGCCAACATATACACATAACTTAACCATTTCAATACATAAATCATTTATAGATATGTAAATCCATGCATACAATCATTAATTCCCAATTCAATGCATAGAGTATGAAAACACTTATCAGAACTAGATAACATGAAGCAACTATTGGAAGTGGTGTCAGTTTCCACCCAACCATAGGCTCAGTCAGTCCTAACAAATTTACCACTGGCCACCACCGAGCTAGACCATGATGCTTTGAGATTGAATCTCTTCTTTCGGCTCAAAAATAGATAGGGACGAAGGTTACTCTCCTTCTCCCATCTCAGTCTAGATTTCCCACGATCAGAACACACTCTTTTCATAGTTCTCCCTTGAACCCCAGAGCTCGGTCTCTCGTCTCTGCACTCTTTGCAAGTCCTCCTCTGTCCACGACACCTTCCTTTCTTACCTCTCTCAGCAAGATTGCGTGTGGCTCGAATTCCCAGTATGTGGTTAGGTCTAGAAGCCTTACAGATGGGCGATCTACCCCATCCCCTCATTAACCCTTGAGAAGGTCTTCCCACCTACCAGCCTCACTGACATTCATTCCTGGGTCAGAGGGTTGTTCTGATCCTAAGCAATTAAATCCAACAAAGTACTGGTCCGGTGAAGGTTAACGCAACCATTCCTGGTCCCCTTCACCATCTCTTTCACAGCATTCGTGGTCTTTCTTAGCACATCCCCTTCTCCAGTAGTCATGCAACACTTATCAATATTCTATTAAAATAATATAATTTACATTCATCGTCCTTTTATACAAAGGTCCATCAAATCAAACATTCACACATATTGAGTTTGCCATAGTCTCTTGGCCAATATAGTTATATTTACAAACTGGGGGAAACAAGGTGTTACAAAAGCATTTGAGCATTAATAAATAGGTCTCTATTGGAAGCAAACCCGGAGACGTAGCCTAAATAGGGTGAACTCCGTTATCAAACTTGTGTATGTGATTTATTTACACTCAGTAATTTTGCAAGTTCTTTATCAATAAAGTGTATTTGGATAGATAAATATTTCACATGTAATTTGCAAGTAGTCAAAACGATCATTTTTATTTCGAAGATCAAGTAGATTTTATTATGTATTAAAGATTAATAAGCATATAAGGATTTTTCGAATCATCAAATGACACTTTTTTTGGTCCAAACCTCACAATGGAAGAAGATTATATATTCTATACATCAATATATTTCCAACGATGCATACATGTTGATGTTTGAAACGGTTAAGATCGAAACAAAAACCTCAAGAGGATATCGGTGATATTATGGTAGTTGCGGGAGGTATTAACCTACATATGTAACCTTTGACTAGAATAGAATATTCTAGAAGCAAGAGAAACCCTAAACATATGTGTGAAAATCCTAGAAGACATGTCGACTCAACAAAATATATAATATTAAGGTATTATCCTCCAGGAAGACAAGTCAGCCTCACAAGAAAAAGATAAATTGAAAATATAATTACCAGAAAGTCAGGTCGGCTCAGCCAGAAAATTCATTTGATAGATTAGTATAAATAGAGGACGTCTTGGCTCATTTGTCCACTCACTCTCACTCGAGAAACCAGAAATAGTGTGCAAGTTTGGAGGAGGAGGAGCAACAGCTGCAGTTGTACGATTTTATCTTATTCAGTATTTTCGGTACTTTCTCTTGTGCGCTACCCTTGTAGAAGGTGCGCTCTCTTAGTCCTCTGTTGATTCTAGTGTGGCTTCCCAGAATCATTCTTTCTGTCAAAGGTTAAGGTGCTCGTGGGTGGCTTTTGTGCCTCTGGATGGGTGACAATGGTGTAGCATTGTCTATGGTGAAACAAGCACATCTACATTATTCTAACAGGTTATGGGCCCACACTACCTTCAGAATAGTCCAATCGTTGGAAGGTAGATTAAGAGTTCCTTGTCAAGATCCTTGTAGCACCAGTTTCAGCTGTAACTAGGGTTTCTGATTTTGCAGCTACAACAAACCCTAAACCTAAATTCTTGGGCACTTTCAGTGAAGAATTGGACCTAATTCCTCGATATTCTAGTGCGCCCTAACCCAATGCATCTCCTGGTGCCCTAGGCCATAAAAAACGTCAAGGTTGGATTTTTTGGTCAAAGTCAAAGTTTGACTGGTCAAAGTCAAAGTTTGACTGGTCAAATTCAAAGTTTGACTCGTCAAATTCAAATTTTGATTGATCAAGGTCAAAGTCAAAACAATCATGAAGACCAGTTCAGAGTAGAAGACAGATTAGAAGGTGCCACCAACTTCAGAGCATGGAAGATTAAGTTACTTCTTATCTTAGAAGAAAATGATCTTATGGACTACATAAACCAGGACATTCCTGAGCCGGTAGAAGATGAAGAGAAGGTCAAGCACAAGAAGAAAGAAGTAACGACTAGAATATTCCTGGTAGATTTTGTTAGAGAGCATCTGATTCCACATATTGCAGAACTAAACACTGCCAAGAAAATGAACAATGCCTTGGTAAAATTATTTGAAAGCAAGAACATTAGAAGAAAGTTAGCTTTGAGAAATCATCTTTGATGCATCAAGATGTCAAAGTCAGATACAATCAACATATATTTAACAAAGGTCTCTGAAATAAGAGATCAACTTAAAGTTATTGGAGATGAAGTTCCAAACAGATAACTTGTCACTATATCTCTTAATGGATTACCAATATCATGGAAGCCATTTATTCAGAGCATTTGTGGACGTAAAAAGCTACCCAAGTTTGACCATCTGTGGTATGATTGTGTTCAAGAAGAAACCTGAATTTTATCCAAAAATATCTTATAGAAACCCCCAAAATAAGAAGACCAAGCATTTGCATCCAATGCCAGAAAATGGAAAGGGATATTCCAAAAGAAAAATACAAGACCATCAAGAAAGAAGAAGGATCTTTCAAAGATCCAATGCTACATTTGTGACGAGTTTGGTCACTATGCTAGAGATTGTCCTCATAGGAAAAGAAAATAAAGGCAACATGCATCGATAGATGATGAACATCCACAGAAGAAGACTAAACGTGATGACGATTATTTCTACTAAATACATCAAGAGAATCTCTACAAATCTCACTGTAAGTATAATTTAGTTATTTTAATTATTTTTCTTTTGTATTGGACCATTTTCCCTGGTACGGGAGCCCATTTTTATTTTTGGTTTGGTTATTATCCTAGTACATGAGGCCATTGTGGTTATTATCCCTATGGGAGGCCATCTTGGTTATTATCCTACTGCGTGAAGCCAAACTTCTTATCTTTGTTAGAAGGGCCATTATCCCTGGTACGGGAGACCCTAGTTCTAGGTTAGGAACAAGAAATGTATGACAACAAGAACAACATACTTGAAAGGACTCAAAGGGAGTTAAACTTCAGAGGAGTCATTAATCAGGAAGAAGCCAACTTGGTTTTGTGACACTTTGCAGGATGCAAAGGGGCATGCAACAGATAGAAGCGTGGTTTGAGGATTCTCTCAAATAGAGGGAGTTGAATTCAGAATTTGAGATGAAGGATATTGCATGACTTCATCAGATACATGGTACAGGAAGGAGCAGTGAGGCTCCATCACTTATCCACAGATGAGAAGATATATGACATTTTCACTAATCCTTTGTCTAGGACAAGCTTGAAAGAAATGCAAATGTTTCCCTGGGGGAGTACTGATGATTGCAACATTGTGTTGATATTCCAAGATTGAACAGATGAACTTGATCATGTGGGAATAGGCCTAGATGTAATCTTTGATGGATTGAAGATTTGAGTTGTTGCTATATCTTTATGTGTGAATTGCATCGGGCCTTGAAACTCTCACGAGTAGGTGAGTAGTCAACTCACGAGTAGGTGAGTAGCCCCGATAAGCATCAGGTCGACTATGTCTCCATAGGAACTAAGTAGCAGAGCAGGGGAGATAGGGAACATCTACATCTAGAGTAGATGTGCCCCGACGTAGTCTTCGATGAACTGAAGACTCAAGGTGCTTGAGTTGCAATTCCACGTGTCTGATAGCATCGAGCTAAATGCATTCACCGAGTGATGTTATGAGAGGAATGTGGCTCTGTTGAGGTCATGATTCTTGGCATGGGACAAGAATGACCCAAGGTGCTAGGCACATGGTGGTGGAGATGGATCATCAATATAGTTAAATGAGGCTCATGGATATTGTGATATTGTCTATGACAGAAGAATAACAAGAACAAGTACGATGATATTTTTGATGATTGCTACCAGATGATGTTGATAGTAATGATGATACTTATGATGATGTTACATGTAGAATTGTATACAAGACTATGTGAGTCTTTCCCATGCCATGTGAAGATGGATGGATGTGTTTGAGACCATTAATACCTCCCTAGCTAAGAGGGAGTGTTGATATTATGGTAGTTGCAGGAGTTATTAACCTCCATATGTAACCTTTGAATAGAATAGAATATTCTAGAAGCAAGAGAAACCTTAAACAGATGTGTGAAAACCCCAGAAGACATGTCAGCTCAACAAAATATATAATATTAAGGTATTATCCTCCAGGAAGACAAGTCTACCTCACGGAAAAAAGATAAACATAAAATATAATTACCACAAAGTCAGGTCAGCCCAGCCAGAAAAGTCATTGGATAGATTAGTATAAATTAAGGACGTCTTGGCTCATTTGTTCACTCACTCTCACTCAGGAAACCAAAAACAATGCGCAAGTTTGGAGGAGGAGGAGCAACAGCTGTAGTTGTATGGTTTTCTCTTGTTCAGTCTTTCCGGTACTTTCTCTTGTCCGCTACCCTTGGAGAAGGTGTGCTCTCTTGTTCATATGTTGGTTATGGTGTGGCTTCCTGGAATCATTCTTTATGTCAAAGGTTAAGGTGCTCAGGGGATTTTGTGCCTATGGATAGGTGACAATGGTGTAGCATTGTCTATGGTGAAACGAGCACATCTACATTATTCTAACATATATAAATCCCCCTGCGTTTTTATAGAGGTGGTACTCCTCTTTGGATGAAAGACATATCTTGAATATTTTGGATTAAGGAGAATGCTAGATAGCAAATCCTATATATGTATTGCTTTGATTTATGCATGGAATGGTTCTTTAATAACTTGATCTGATCTTTATGTGTAGCAATAATTCTTTTAATTGTATAAAAATTGAAGGAATGATTCAATATCAGAATACATGTATCCTCAACATCATATATACAACCCTGTAAATCGCATATTTAAATAATGGATGCATCCATATATTCTCACAAGAAAAAGGATGAAGTGGTTTTGATCATTTCAAAGAACTTTAAAATAGTTCTACATTTAATATTGAAAATAATTTGATGGGAATACTTCAAAAATATCATCCTCAGAAATCCCAAGATCTGAGAAATCATTAAAGTAAAACCCCAAAGTAGTTCTCCTTGGAGTTTTATTCATAAAAGATATTCAACAATACACAAAATCTCTACAAACCAATTGACCAATGACTTGGAAACAAAGCTTGTCAAACAAGGACTAAATTCCCATGAATCCAATAGACAATCATGGCTTACATCTGACAGTAACATATATGGATGTAAATACTCCATGATCATATAAGAAAAGTCTTGGAAGGTTACAAGAAGAACACTCAAGAACTCAATCTTATGTTAATTTCATAAATACAAACAAAAAGCCTTGAGAAATTAGTGTAGAAGAAGAAGAATGGAGAAGATGAAAATCTATGTTTTTTTATTAGAAGCTTGGCTACATTATGATGATTGGACCCTTCTATTAAGATATCTTGCTTTGATAATGCAACCCTCTCTATCCCCTTGATGAAGCCCTTTCTTGCTTTTTTAAAACCGACTCTTCTAACTTCTTGACTAGTTAGGGGTTTTTCTTTCTTGGAATAATCACTTTAATTAATGCCTCAATAAAGTCTCATTAATGAATTTGCATCATTTACATCTGCATCTTATAGTGGGCCTTTTCGTATTTAATAAAAAAAATTAAATAAACTTTTATTTAAAAAAAAAATTAACTGGCTTCCTTTGAAAGAGAGGACTGTATTTTAATTTTTTGGACAATATATTTAACTTTTCAGCCATGGAAACCAATTTATATGTAATCTTCATCATATTAGATTTCCAACACGTACTCCTGGGTGAGATTGTGATTTCTGGATCTCAATATATGAGCTCGTGAAGTCGAGGTACAAAGCAGATTTATCAGCAAAGCATAAAAATATAGCCGACTGTTCTTTTAATTTCTGAGAAAAAAATTGTCAATTTCAGCCCTTGAAACCTATTATATCATCTTCCTCATCGAATTATCTTTCCAATGAGGTAATTTTTTTCTAAATCCATTTCCCGGATCTCAAGATATGGCCTCCCGAACATCAAGACTCGACAGTCGTTGATGAATTTTCATGGGGCAATCTAGGCCCATTCGTCCTCCTTTTTTTTTAAATTCGACTTTTTATCGGGAAATATATATCCACATTCGTTTTTGGTAATGATAAATTGTGGTATATATTAAAAAGTTTATTATGCTTTACATGTGAAGCATAAAGAAACTATAGAGAAATGGAGTTCGACCCCTTAGAAAATTAGTGAAATAATTATATATTTTAATTGCCCAGTCATCCTTCGACAGGAGCCTAGTCAGCGATGAGTCAACATCATCGTCACATGTCGTTGTGTGATAGGTTACCACGGGATACCACATGTCATGGTTTCATTTGTCGTCAATTGTCATGCTCCCATTGGTTAATAGAGTTGGCATGTATCATGAATAGTTGGTTGACAAATGGAGTAGTCTCATTGGTTGGATAAAACTTAGGATAAATGTTAAGGGAAATGGAATGAGAGAGGATAAGAATGGGAAGAAAGGAGAGAGGGGAGACCGCAGTAAGGAGGAGATATGAGGAGGAATTAAGAAAAAGTTTGAGTGAAGAGAAGCAGACAGAGGGAGGTGAGGTGAGGGAGAGTGGAGATATAAGGAGGTGAGGAGGAGCGAGAGTCCATCTAAATTAAGAAAAAGTTTAAGTGAAGAGAAGCAGATGGAGAGAGATGAGGGAGAGTGGAGATATAAGGAGGTGAGGAGGAGCGAGAGTCCATATGATCGATAAAGGAGGAGACATAAAACTTGAAATAATTCTAAGTGTAGAGTAGGGGAATTAAGGGGAGAGGAAAATGGAGTGAGATGAAGTGAGGGGGAAGGGGTGTGTTAGAAAATTCAAAAAATAAACTAAGGAGAGATAAGGAGGTGAGGGAAAACTTAAAATAATTCTAAGTGTGGAGTAGGGGAAGTAAGGAGAGATGAGAATGGAGTGAGATGAAGTGAGGGGGAATGGGTGTGTTACAAAATTCGAAAAATAAACTAAGTATGGAGAGGAGAGGGGAGGAGATGTGGAAGAGTAAGTGTGGGGAAGGGAAATTCAAAAAAAATTATAAGTGTGGAATGATGTGTTCCAAGAAATGAATGGTTCTAAGAGAAAGTGTAGTTATAAGAATTGGATGTGGTTCTGAAAAATAGACATGGTTCCAAGAAATGGTGTGGTTCCATGAGAATGATCATGGTTCCAAAAATTCTTTGTTTCGAGAAAAATTAACTTTGTCGCATATTGAGGAAGCACTTTTTTGCTGGTTAGACAAAAACCTGTATATCTTGAGCATACGAACTTGTATTTTGAAACCGCGAAATGCGTGACAAAGATGAGACTATGCACTATACAATGAAATTATAATCATTCAAAAAAAATTTCTTCTGATGTCAATTTTTTTATTATCATTCCAAGAGAGGAAAAATAGAGGTGACCATTTTTTGGTCAACAAGATCGTTCGTCAAATGGAGATCATATGAGAAAGTTATGCCCTGAAAGTTGACCTACCATATTGATCATTGTCATTGCTCAATTTGTACTTATTCCAAAATAAAAGGTTAAGGGAAGACAAATTGGCGTAATGGGAGGTTATCCTATCACTTTCACCTCAACAAGATACCTCTTTCTATTCAGGGTTGATGGCCCAGGGGAGACATCCCCGGTGACCTGGGGGTTTGAGAAGGCAAAGGTTAAAGTGTCTATGAAAATATCCCCTCTCACAAGTCACACTGATCAGAAAGTCCCAGGGTTTTAACCAATGAAGTGGTGAAGTATTGAGATGTACATGTCGAGAACAAAGCAACAAGAAAAGATATCTTTTGCAAGTACAACTTGTTGTTAGTACTTCATAAAACCATGGAATTTATCAATAAAAGCAATAGTTGATATATGATGAAGCAAACAGTTTTTTATAACAACAATGTTTATAAGAGAGTGACTTCACAATAAATGCCTTAAAATGGCTTCACAATGACCAAGAATAATTACTCAATAATAACAAAGTACTAGCATTTGTCAGAAGCTCATTAGGCGGTGTATTAATGAACTTTCTCAATTGCTTTTAGGTTCTTTTAGTGTTGCAAAATATGGTTGTGGCGTAATTTTGTAACAACAACAAATAGGTTAGTAGATTAGACTATTCTAAGGTTAGGAGTAGTTAGTAGAGAGCTTAAGGCAAAGGTTTTGATAATGGTTTTTGTCAATCACTCAATTGTAAGGCTTAGATCAATGCTTTTTAGGGTAAATGGAGTCTTTTTAGGCAGCGAAAAATCTTGAAGGAACAAATGATAATAAGAGAGCTAGAGACAAGAGGGTCAATAATTGAAGTGTTGGTAGCCCAAGGCTTCAATCACCAAACCCTAGGGAGAAAATGGCTACTAGAAAGTAGGTAACCCTAGGCCCTAGTAGTTTTCCTCCTTCTTTAGCTCAAGGATGAAGTAGATGACATCTTAGATAAAGCAAAATGTGCTAGGGTGTTGTAATGGCAAGGCCCTTAGCAAAAAGCTTCAAGAAAATCGGTTTTCTAGCATAATCTAGTAGGTGAAAGTTATTGAGGCAAGGACAATAACAAGTGCTTTAGCCTCCTAAGGTTTTAAGCTAGCAATTTCATAATCTTAGTATAAATGCAAGATAAATACAACCATAACCATTCAATGAAGAAGAATTGCAGAAAAATTACTTACATTCACCAAGAATGATCTAGCAAATAGCCTAGTTGAACACTTCCACCAAGAAAAATGCCAAAATACTCCAAAATAAGCCTCCTTCAAGAAGTGCGTGCTAAATTTCAGCTAAGAAACCCTAAGTAGGGCGCAAATTTCAGACCTCACTAAGTGTGAACAAAAGATGATGAAATATTTCAAGGGAAAACCCCTTATTTATACACTTACAATGACCAGAATTAGGTCAAAAGGCCGACATGGCTAGTTTACATGTCATATCCAGTTTTTACATAAAAATGACAATTTAAACCCTAAATCAAGCAGAAAAGGTGACGTCAAGCCCCTTTACGGTGACGTTAGGCCTCTCTAGTCCAACGTTCGCCTCCATGAGAAAAACGTTAGACCTCCCATGGCCTCTGGATCAAACCACACATGCCACCTTGTACATAACTGCCTCCAAAGTGTCCATCAAACATTGGTGACGTCAAGGGTCACAGAGGTGATGTCATGGGCCTTTCAAGGCCAACATCATAGTAGGAGGGTAAGACCCCCCTGGGTCCAAGCCTTCCAGGTTGTCTCTGATGGAATGTCCACCTCTCTCTCTTATGCAAGCCTATGTCCTATCTCTGCCCCTGGATGGGGTCTCAACATCCATCTAGTGGGATTTTAGCCCTATGGAGGTCTGAACTAATCATCTCCCCATGTGTACCTGTCTGTCTGGCGTGGCCCTGCAACAACAACAAGTACGCCCTCCATGGGCTCATACGTCACATGGATCATAACAATGTCAATCACATCTAATAATCAAGTTATCTAAACATGTGCATAAAACCCCCTTTTCTTAGACAAGAGCTCAAAGACGTTATGCTATTCTACAAGCCAGGTTTGGAGAGGACTCCAAGAGATCCTATTGGGCTAATTCTCATTGGACGTGGGATGTTTCTAGGTGAAGACAAATCCAAGCCATGTAAGTGGATGAGGTAGTGAGGGATGTTTGAGCAATGGGTGCAGTGATGACAGGGGAACGCATGGCTTACCTGTGGGTGCGTTTGAAGAGGGTGAGTTGCACCTTGTCATGGATGCAAATGTTTCCAAGCCCATTCAATGCCTTTTATCTTTTTATCTTATTTCTTTTTCTTTCAACAGACTAGTTAGGGGACAGTGCCCTGGCGTGGTGACCAGTGGTGACAATATTACCCACAAGCATTTCACGGAGATGAGAAGGTTGGCTCATGATGAGACCCCCTTTCTCTTGGATATGCCACCAAGAGCCACTACCCTAATGTGGTGACCATCTGAATGGTAGTGTCATACCGCTACATGCCCATGGACCTAATAGGTTGGCTCGTGATGAGACCCCCTATCCTCCAACTAGGTCTTGATTTTATTATTTTATGGGTCCCTTTGTTTCTTGCTAAGAATCCTTTTATTGCTTTCTCGGGGATCCCTGGGCGAAGCATCTGAAGGTTTTGTTCTTTTCGATTTTATCTTTTCCCAACTACTTTTACCCTCTGGGCCTTTAGCCCCTTCTTCCCACAAGGTAAGGTACAACCCTTTGCTAGCTTGGAAAACCTAATGCCCGAACCAATTTATGGGATGGATGAGAGGGAAAAAGATGAAAAGTGATAAGTATGGTGGGAATGGACGATCACCTTTCATGAACCCACCTAGTGGCAACTCAAACCCTATGGGAACCAGCTTGTTAGGGCATCCTGTCATTCCCTCCAGGTGTGGACAAGTGGAAGGGCATAAGGTCCAAGCACACATCAGAAGTAAAAAGAATTAAATGCACATATTCAAATGTTTTGAGAATCAGAGTGACACATACCATGATACCCGGACTCATTACCTCATGGAGCAAGACCCACTGCTGCTGAAGGACTAGGCCGATGGGATGGATGTTGTTGTTGTTGACAAGGTGGAAGCGTTGAAGAAGAAAGATGGGCCCTCCAGAGCCAGGCTCAAGTCAATATGGCTCTTGATACTCCATGTATAAGACCTATGGGCCTTGAGACATAATCTCCTTAGTTATCCCTAGGGTAGGGGATAACAATCACCATGGTGCGAGTGGATGCCACATCAACCTCCATTACTTAGACATGTGGGGCTAGCCACGTAGTGGATTTTCTAAGAACATTCTAGAAGGTCCAAAACCTTATCACAATTGAAGGTTGAGGAAGTCAAAACCCTACCCCTAGATGGCTATCAAGCTATGTTAAATACTAGCCCACTAGGAGGAGAAGGGATTCCATTCTTTTGCATTGTATCTTGTTCGATAGTTGAGCAAAACATCTAAGAGTGGTATTTTGTGAGCATAATAGAGGAGGGGAGATTTTGTAGCAGCCATACATGCCACGGGTCAAAGGCAACTCCACAGAGAGTGTCTCTTTCTTTGTACTTGCATCGTTTATGTACTAGAGAAAAGAGAGCAGGGCAACCTCACCTTCTAGGTGGGTTTTCTCTCGTATTGGGTTTCCCATGTCATATCTTGTGTCTATTTGTGGATGGTGTGATTGTATTTTATTGTTCTCTTTTCTAAATTTTAATTGTTTCATGCATAAACAGAAAATCAATAACTAATTATTCTTGAGATCTAAAGGAAAAATAACCTTAATAGTAAAGATTTCAGTATTTTATTAGATCGGTTGTGACGAACTATTTCAATGAAATATTCACAATAGTTTATAGATCAATTTTTATCAACTTTTAAAGTAATGAAGAAGAACCCACACTATGAAAAAAAATTTTTATTTTTACACATGGTTAGTGGGATGCATGACACTTTATCATCTAATAATAATTGAAGAACAATATGGTGTCAACCATGTATTTATCTTTAATTATTAGAATTAAAAAAAAAACACATATTAAGAATCATGTTTATTTATCTTAGTAATCTTATGAGTTCACTAATAATTGAGCTTTATATTTTACTAATAAAGTGTCATGCATCCCACTAACCATGCTATAATTCCAATTAAGCTTGTGGTGAATATCAATTCCAAGATATTTGTATGAAGTCACTTCCTCCAAGTTGTTGTTGTCATATACCAAGGTATCATAAGGGATCTTATTGGATTTAATAATCATGACCTTAGTCTTATCAGTATTAACAGTCATATCCATATTGGAGCAAAAATCCTTGAGGATTCTTAGTTGGTTTTCAAGATCATGGGGACTCCTTGCCATAAGAACAATATCATCGGCATAAAGAAGAAGATTGATGACTATACCAGTGAGAGTAAGGCCGACACAACCTGCTTTTTCCAAGCATTCTTCTAATTTATCAATGTATATGCCAAAAAGGGTAAGGGACAAGGGACAACCTTGTTTGACTCCCATATTGCAGTTAATCTCTTTTGACCAGCCCTCATTGTTTTTAAACTTAGCAATAACATTCTCATACATCCTTATTGCAGCAGCCCTCAACTCGAGAGGCACTTTTATCTCTTCCAACCTATTCCAAAGGTTTTTCCTAGGAACCATGTCAAAAGCTTTTCTAAAGTCAACAAAACAACAAAAAAGATTGGTTTTAGTATTGCGAAACTCCTCTGCAATGATCCTAAAGGTAACAAGATGGTCCACAGTTGAATGATATCTCCTAAACCCGGCTTGACCTTTAGCTCTTTTACTGTGACTTTCTAGTCAAATGTTAATCTTCTTTTCCAAAATAATTCCATAAAGCTTGGCTAAAATCGGGCTAATCATAATGGTCCTATAATTAGAGGGAATGTTTTTATCCCCATTTTTAAAAATAGGAACAATGAGGCTTTGCGTCCAAGGTTTAGGGAAGTCCTGCTTGATTGCTAAATTGAAGAGCTTATGTATGTGAGGGATAAGGATTGGCCCTCCGATTTTAAAAATTTCAGCTTGGTAGCCTTCAATGTCCTTAGCTTTCCCATTTGCAAGTCGCTTAACCCCAAAATCTATGTCATCTAAAGAAAAAACTTATTCCTTTGTAGGGACAATAGGAATGGTGTCCATGGCATTAGGGAACTCGTAAAGACTTTTAAGGTAGGAATTCCAGTCCGTTAAGGGAATCCTATTATTTTCTTTAGTACTGAGTTTTAGAATTTGGCTCTAGAACTTCTTAGGATCCAACTTGTATAGTTGTGAAAGTTGCTCTTGCCTTTTATTGATATAGTGTCTTTTTTTCCTTTTAATTAGGGCTTTGTACGTATTGATCTTATCGAGTTTTAAGGGCTCATTAGAAGCATCCCTAATGGCTTTCCTAGCAATTTTACATTCTTTATCCTACCAAGGGTTGGTTGTTCTATTATTCTTTTTATGGGACACCTCGAAAAATAACTTGTTAATGGAAGTGGAAAGGGTAGTTGTAGAATTATGATAAAGTTCTTCAATGTTGTCCTTATAAGTTAGGAGTTTTAATTTACTATTTAAATCCTTTAAGAAAATGTCAACTTTACTTTTGTCAAAGCCCAAATTCATTTGATTATCAAAATTCTCTTCAATAGTGCTCCTATGCATGAAAATTTTTAGAGTTAAAGTTAAAGATTTATGAATTATGATCATTTATTTAAATAATTATATAAATTTATTTATTTTGTATTAAATAAATTATATTAAATTTAGAAAAATGTATATAAAAAAATATAATGTTTTTTAAAATGCATTTAGTAAAATTTAAAACAACCTATTTATAAAACAAAACAAAAGGAGCAATCACATTTCTTTTTTGCATTTCACAATTGCACATGTAATGATTCTCCATGAAGAACGCTAAACTAGAGAATAGGATTATTTGTCTCATATCTAAGCTTTTGTTATCACATTATGAATGATAAAAAAATCATTTATTTTTAAATTTTGAGATATTTTATTTTAAATATTTTTTTCTTTTATTTATATTTTATTAAATTAATTATTAATTTTTTATATTATTATAGAAGTTAAATTTGTTTAATAAATTTTCACTTTTTTATTAAAAAATTATTTCTTAAAGTTGATTTGTTTTTTACTGAAAATCAAATTTCATTTCTATCATTTTTCTTCATAGTTCTTGATTTACCAATCAACCTAATTTCCACACCATGAAAATATGTCTTCTCCATTTGACATGCTTTCAACCTCCAGAACATTTTGATATCACGGGCCACTCAACATTATGCTTCTCTTTAAATCTTGCACGCGGACATTCTCTCCAAGTCTCCATTCTTGTATCACTCTCCATGAACTAACTTTCTCAACAACCTTATGCACATATGCATTTTGACATCCATCGAGATGCCCCTGCATCACCTCCCACCATGTGGGTTTATGTTTTTATCTCTTTTAGCTGAGGAAGCATTTACCTTTGGGTAAGTGGGTTTATGTTTTTATCTCTTTTGGTTGAGGAAGCATTTACCTTTCGCTAAGAACGTCTTAGTGAAATTGTTCAAAGCAATTCTTACAGCCAAAAAACTATATGTCAATAGTCTCCTTACAACTAGCTACTATCTTTATATTCCAAGAAGATTTTTTCAGGAAAAGCCTGACACAAATCAACATCAACATTGATGTAAATTTAAACAATGTAAGAGATCAACATGGCACCTTTTAAAAGACCTAAAGTAGTAAAGTAGTAAACTTACTTGGTGTATAACCAATGGTCATAAGATACCCAAAATTCCAATAGAGGATACAACAATTTTACCCTAGTTCTTTTTGGATTACCCCGATATTATTGTTTATGAGTCTTTACACAAAACACTATATCTATTTTTACAAAACCATAATTTTAGCCAAATTACTTCAATATTCTACTTACTTCATTAATTAAATAAACCATTAAAATAAAAAAACAACCCTAACAATAACAATTTATAATTAAAAAAACCATTAAAATAAAAAAAACACAGGTCCGCATCACTTTTAATAGTAACATCGTTATTTCTTAACATTGCGAGATAGCCAGACCATTCAATAGCCAACTCACCCTCCAATCCAAGGTCCACTGTTGAAAGCCAATCTTGTGTATTGGAAGAATTTAAAGAAGATGTGTATGTGATATGTGCCAAGGAGTATACTTGTAGGTCATTCAAATGCCAAACTAGAGCATCTGACAGTTTGTACATGTGATCACAACCTATGAATGGGTCATGTCCGATCTGAACCTTGGTCCCATTCCCAACTGACCATAACAACCACCTCTTCACTATATGCAAAGAACCCATAAAATTATTCCAAAAGTTAGAAGCAATAGGAAACTTGTTATTATCAGTGCACAACCAAAGTACAACTTCAACACCTTTCAAGTACTTTTTGATCAAAACCTTGCTCCATGGATCGAGTCCAAATAACCCCCTCCAAAGGGACTTTGCAACCAGTGCTTTTGCAAACCTGTTCAAGTTCTGAATTCCCCATCCTCCCAAAGCCTTTGGCCTTTTAATCGAATCCCAGCTGGCTAAATGAAACCCAATGGGTTTTTTAGCACCTTTCCAGAGGAATCTAGAGAATATTTGACTGATGTTATTAATAATAGCCAATGCCATTCGTTTACTCTATAGTTATTTGGCTTCAAAAAAAAGCCAAGGTATTTCATCCCTTGATCCAAAGGAGAAACAAGGATCCCAAAGATCTCTACTACTCTATTAAGCAGATCATCATTTTAATTATGAGAGAGGAAAGTATGGTCATGGAATAATTCATTAGGAACAATGACTACCAAATTAGCTTATGATGCTCTTACAACTCAAGATATGGTGGAGGGTCCAGTTTGGTGGTACCAAGAATTGTAGAAATTCAAGCTTCCATACAATATAATTCTCTTTATATGGCTCTGCTTAAAGGAACAATCCTCGCTGGGGTAAATTACAAGCACAAGGGGGGTATAGGGCCCTCAATTTGCACTCTTTGTTTGAACAAAGAAGAGTCTACAATGCATTTGTTTGTTCAGTGTTCACTTTCACAATCTATCTGGGCACATGTCTGTAAACAACTAAAATTAGAGGGATCTTGGAGCAGGCCTACTTTAGAAGGAAATATTCACAACTGGTTTATTTGATCTCCTAGACACAGGATAGTTCCATTTCTTGTGCTCTGGGGAATTTGACATTATAGGAACAAAATATTGTTTGAGGATTGGGCTAGGAATGATGTAGCCACCAGATCAAGAATAGTGTTGGCTATCAAGAATTTTCTTGCCCCAAACAAAGGTGAATGCTTTGATTTCATTTTGAACCCAATTTATTTTGATAATAATCCTATTGGGTTTTTTTATGGTGCTGCAGAAAGAGGCATTTGTGGTGTAGGAACTGTATTGAATTTCAACACCCAACATTTCTTCAAAGCACATTTTGTTGTTGGTGTTGGGACTAATACTAAGGCAAAACTTCTTGGATTATGAGGCCTCTTCTCTATTGCAAATGGATGCCACATTCAAGATTTAATGGTGGTTGGTGACTCGAGGGTTGTCATAGACTGGCTAGATGGGAAGTCTCAGTTGGAAGCACTCAACTTAAGGCCATGGGAGGTGAAGACCCAAGAACTAAAACTTCAATTCAAATGGCTGAAGGGTCTACATGTCCATAGATAGTTCAATTCAATGGAAGACTCCCTTTCAAAACTAGCACTCGGGAAGCAACATGGGTAGCTCCATTTCAAGGAGATCTACAAGGATTCTCTAATCAGCTATTGTCAATTTTATATCTTCTAAGTCTAAGGACAATGGGTTTCTTTTGTTTTTGTCAAGAACATTGTCACAGTTTTGTAAATTTCTGAAAATTTCATCTTTTGTAAGGTTTATTATYAGTGAGGACAATATTAGAGACTTATAATTATGTGGTATATAACAAAATAGTATGGACATAGTGCTTTTTGGACTCTCACAAAGCATATATAGACTTATCTGTATTTTGGAAAATTTCTTTGATTCAATATTGAATAACAATGAAACTGATTTCTCAGTGGAGAAAAAATCCCTAACAATTTAAACAAAGAAAATAAACTTAAAACTTCATGAATCTTAAACCTACATTATCACATTAACATATAATCAAATTGCTCTTATTTTTATCCTCTCCTTTGTTTCCATGCCTTGTTTATTCTTCATTCATTTTTATTGATAAATAATAATCGAAACACTTTGAAAACTCATAAACAATGATACAACTTCAATCCAAAAAGATTTAGGGAAAATATAATAAATTTTGAAAACTTTTTTATATTAAAATCGATGAAAGTGATCAAAGTACAAATTAAACCTAACAATAAAGTGTTTGAAATGAAAAAGAGACTTGCTTTGTTTATGAATAAGGGGCCTACCTCACAAACAACAAAAACTTATTCTCTTTAAGATATTAAAGAGAAATAAATAACATCATAGAAATAGATCAACATAGATAAGGTAAAGGTAAAGGGGCCTTTCACCTCCTGAGCAAGAGGCTAAACTACTTCAACAAGCTCGAATGTTGTAAAACAGGCTAGCTCCAACTACCTCACCAATGGAGTTTTATAGGTGATAGGGAGTTTTATTTTAATTAAAGGTAATTTGCTTAGTTAAAGTAGAGATTGTCTTGCAAAGTATGGGGGCGATCCCTCACTCTGTAAGTGCTTTAAGAGTAATTAAGGGTAACAATGCAAGGGAAGCTTGAAATTGATAAGTATGATTGTTGGAGATTATGGGTTTCTCCTTAGAAATGAAAAAAAAAAGGTAAATTGGTAAAAGTCAATATCATAAAAGTGAGTCTAACATAAGGTAATTTGGAGAAAATATATATTTTTTTAACCATGGGAATTGGTAATTGGTAGGTTTGATTTAGGCTAGGCCCGAGATCAAGCCTATTGGCTACCATTATAAGTCAAGAGTATATTCAATAGTCTGCAAGTCAGATATACCGATAACTTGTGACTTAGAAAGCGTCGAGCTGTCCCAAAGCCCATCGTAGTGGACCTCTATCCCTGGGGTCATCTACCCTTCTAGCCTTATCACAATGGGCCAACATTTCCACTTTGAGGGAATTGAACCCGAGTGGTGAGGATAGCAAACATGCTACCCAACCACTCGAGCTATGAACTTGGAGAAAATCTTGAACCTCTATTAGACATTTATGTAAGGAAACTATGCAATATATGTTCAAGCAATATAACTTTATGATGTGTTTTAGAGGGGAATTTGATTTTTTATTTGTGAATCTAACATAAAGTAATTTGGAGAAAATTAAGGATTTTCTATTAAACATCGACAAAACTTTGTGAAGTGCATGAAATGTTGATCGCAATGAATTTGTTCTTTAATGGTAAAACATTGAACTATTGTTCTTGTGAGGAGATTAAGGTAGTGTGTGGTTAAGGTGTTGTCTAATTGTGTAGCTAGTGTTTTTTGGCAACAAAAAAAGTTAAAATTTTTATCAATCTCAAGTTTTGAGTGATTTTTCGAGGATTTAGATTGATTTAGAATTGGGAAAAACCATTGAAGATATTGTTTCACCATGTATGCAACTTTGGTCATGGTGTTGTTATCCTTCTTGAAATTTCTGCCAATTTTATGTGAGAGTTTTTGTAGAGAAGGGGGTCCTTTTGATACAAGATTTGTTGGAATGAGTAACTCCTACTAGTCTTATGTGTGATCATATTAAAGGTTGTGATTGTTATTATCATTGGTCAATGTGAGGTAGAGCTTGTCTCTACATCAATAGTTTGATTTTTTAGAAGGGTTAGATCTAGTTGGATATGAGAGGTTCTCTCCAACTAGTTGTCTCTTATTATGGTGTGGTGTTGAGATATTCTCTCAACATATTGTTAGTGTGCTAAGATAACATGTCTATCTTAAGCCAAAACTTTATGTATTTAAAAGTGTACAATTATTTGTTGAAGAGAACATTCAAAACAATATTTTGGTGCGTAGAAACAATGTCTACTCTCCCATTTCCTTACATGGTATGAGAGTGGGACTAGGCTTGACTCCCTAGTGGGAGGGCCCAAAGAAATGAAATCCTATGGGTAGCACATATATTGTAGGAATATAATTAGTGTAGGCGAGAATAGATTATTTGTTGCAAGTGTCGTTAAAGTTTGTCTATAACATTCTACTATTATTAATTTGTAGCGTTATGAATTTGGGTGTCCCTGGTTTGTTTGTTTGTCCATTATTTCATGGGATCAACATTGCATTAGTAGATGTCATCCATGCATGTAGGAGAGTATGCAAGCCTTGTGCTTATTGTATGTGTGAGGATCAATCTGCAACATAATTTATGGAAAGATGTTTTGATCTGTTGTGTAGTAATTTGGAGTTAAAGGAGTTCAAATCATAGCAGGTCAAGTTCAAATTGCATTGGGATCTTGTAAAGAGGTTAAGATGTGCAAGTGATATCCTACGATAAGCAAAGAATACCATAAATCCATGGAGAAATGCAAGAGGAATTTGTGATGTCTCATTGCAGAGAAGAAATACGCTATGATCATGCTCCATCTCACATGGCATTAGGCTGGAATTTATTATGTGAAGAGCAATATGGGAGGCCCTTTCAAAACCTTCAGGAATTTGGATGAGCTTGCACACAATGCAAATAATGATCTCGACAATTCCATCGTTCTGTTGGAACCCAACTAGGAGTACTTTCCTACGATTTCATACAATGATTTCTATCAACTTACTTGTGTTGTGCTCATTAAAATTACAAGAGGGCTAAACGTTCCTTTCCATACAAGAAGACCAGATAAACTTGAGCTTCCAAAGGAGGGTCAATTTCTTGATGTCACTAAAGGGTTTGATCATTTGAGGGATGGGTTTGGTCACCTGGGCCTAACTTACAAGGATATTGTGGTACTCTCTACTGGTCATACCTTAGGTAGATGACATAAGGAGTGATCTAGCTTTGAGGGTGCATGTAATGTTCCCAAGCCAAGATGCAAGGAACATCACGGTTTTGGGTGTCTTTTAAAACTTTTTTGGTTGTGGCATCCCGTCAAACACTTTGTTGATCTACTTGTTTACATGTGTTTACTTGCAGGATGGCTTCTTGATTTCGGCCTTAGGCTTTTAGTTGATGATTTATATGTGTGTTGCAACAATAAAAAAGAAGATACAATCATGGAACATACCTCAACCATATGCAATATGATAGACAAGCCAAAACACAACAGATCTTATTTTGTTCATAATAATAAAAGAACGTGCAACAATGAAGATGTTGCTCTGGAATGCACAACAGATGGCTAGAAGATAGGAGCTGCTACAAAATGCTCCAATAGAAGACAACAAGCCTCCAAAGACCGAATATCCAATGAAGACCGATGCAAGAGTAGATCTGGGTCGTATGAGTGCCAAACCCCAAGCTGGAAAATGCCATGCTCTAGTAGAAGACTGAAACCATCAATAATTTGGCCCTACTTTCAAAGACCTCCAAATGATACGCTGAATATGCCAAACTGTAGATCGGGATGAGTAGAATCCCCTCCTGAAATCTCAAACTGAAATACCAAGGAAAACTCCTCCAAATGTTGAATCCTCCAATGAGTTGCGTCCTCCTAAAAACTGCCAAACCCTACAATTTCAGCCCTGATGAAGGACACCTCCAAATACTCCACTGAAGATGTCGAATTGTAGATCGGGATGAGTAGAATCCCCTCCTGAAATCTCAGATCGAAATACCAAGGGAAACTCCTCCAAATGTTGAATCCTCCAATGGAGTTGCATCCTCCTAAAACTGTCAAACCCTACAATTTCGGCCTTGATGAAGGAGACCTCCAAATACTTCGTTAAATATGTCGAACTGCAAATCGGGATGAGTAGAATCCCCTTCTGAAATCTCAGATCAAAATACCAAGGGAAACTCCTCCAAATGTTGAATCCCCCAATGGAGTTGCGTCCTCCTAAAACTGTCAAACCCTATAATTTTGGCCCTGATGAAGGAGACCTCCAAATGCTCCGAAACTCGCTATAAAGGTAGATCGGGACACTGCAAGTCACTGGGTGAAGTCTCGAGATCAGATCTAAAGTATAGCCCCTCCAAACTGAGTAGATCAGAATCTCAAAATTGCCCTCCTTCTCTCCAATTCATCCAATGCATTCAATGAATCAAATGGCACATGAAACTCCTCCGTAATGCCCTCCTGCACTGAGTAGATCCAAACTAGAATGGTGTGGGAGAGTATTGCATCTCCGAGACCAAGCTTGGGACAAGCTAGGTGGAATCTTTCACCACTGAATCGTCCTCTAGGGTTTGTTAAGTCAAAACCCTCAAAATCCCCAAGAGATGGGCCCTCTAGCTAGAAGCTAGATATCCAAAAGATAAACATACATGAATGAATTGAGTAGAGGCCCTTGCCTTTCCTTTATACTTTTTTCTCACCTTGTCCCTCCAAAGTGACTTTCATTTTATTAATATTTAATTAATTAATTAATTAACCTTTTTACCTCTTAAAAACACCTTATCTCTCCTTGTGGCTTCCCTGGCCACTGAAAGTCACTTCTCGTCATCATATCCTATAGTGTTGTTCCTCCCAATTCCAATGAGCTATTACACTGAAAGGTTCCTCCAAGTATAGTGCCCAAAATGACCTCTTTAGTGAATTTAATTGACTTATAACAAAAAATACTCAAAACCCTGGAAATCGTTGAAATGCCACGAAACCAAAGTTGATCTGTGTGGAATGGCTCATAATGATGAAATAGGATGAGTAATGCAAGTTGGACCCCACAATGCCTCTCAATAACCCTTGTACTCGCTATAACATCCATCTGGCTACTCTAGTCATCATAAACCTCTGCACTGTGATGATGTCCCAAAGTGGGGACATTACAGTCCTCCCTGCTAGAAAATTGCTTGTCCTCAAGCAATAACCAAATCCACTCAAATAAAATACCAAGATCCCATGTCCACCTGTGGGATACACAGGAGAACCCATCCAAAGATGAACACTCATACACTCTGCCCCCTAGGTCCCATGTCAAGTCATGAACTGCTAGCCTCTGGGAAGCATAACCCTGAAATATACCAACTCCGGGAGTCTCCTGCATATGACACATGGCCTCGTCTCGGAATGAATCCATCCTCCAAGTCTCTACCAAGATCCATACGACCTCCATCAACTACACATGTTGATGCCAGAATGAGGTGCTACAAGACCTCTGCGAGACACCCGCAAGCGATGCGCTCCTCTCAACACTGAAGCTCAATGGAAAGTTAGAACAACTTCCCCCTGCAAAGGTCCACTCGCCTCTGTCAGTCAGTGAAATGCCCAACCCTGCCTGGGTCCCACGCAAATCTTTGTCAAAGATCACCATGCTGGCCCTGCACTACTCTGACCATGACTGTTTGTCCCCTGCATACATACTAGACCCTCCTCTCTTGGATCCTCGAGATGAAATACCTGTGACCACCGCACCTGTTGTCTAGAAACTGTATTTGTAAAGACACCTCTGTAGAAGAAGTACCTGTCCAACCATCTCCATGCCCGATCATAATGATTAAGATAGAGAAATTGCCTCTCTCCATAGGGTAAGTCCCTGCAGGCCCACTCCAACCCAACCTAAGGTGGAGTATGTGGCTCTCTGGTGCAACCTGGGTCATCAAGTAGTGGAAAATCCTGCTAACAAAATGAACTCCTGGATCCCATGGCAAACTTGGAAGTTTATCACTTCGGGTCTTCGCTAGTTGCTCCTGTGTCAGACTGATCACTACCGGAAGTCCCCCATGCTCATCCTCATGAGTATCTGTATCTATGTCGACCTCTGAGCTATCTGCTATCATCTGGTTTATGATGCTCATCATCGCACGCAAAGCCTCAATTGTTTTCCCATCACGACCCACCTCTGTCCTGTTGTATGCCGTAAAGGCACTCATGTCTAGTGGTTTCGGCCTAACCATTCTCCATGTCTCATGTCCCATGCAACTGATGATACTGCGAAGGTGATCTCTCATATCTATGGGTTGCTACAAAGGAGAGGCATCTACATGCTCCCTGAAGTGTGTCTCCTCCCTGCACATCAATACACCCCTATGGATCTCACTGTAAACCTCTGCATGTCTCTGTGAGTCATCACTCACCACTGTATGCTCCTGCATACTCAGGTAGTCCCCTGTATACCCCTGCAACATCATGGATCCTGGGTGTACTACTAGATCAACCTCTACATGAAGGTCAATCCCTCTTGGAACACAAATGGAAGTATCATCAAAATTGCCTCTGGCTCTAGAGCCCCCATGTGTAGGTGAGTGCCTGACTGTCTCAAAGATCCTCTCATGCGCCCCCGGACCGTAACTCTCCATACTCATCAGTGATCTTGTGCACACCTCAAGCTCCTCCATCAACTGGTACTCCTTTGCCAGACCACCAACATCCTCCAGTGATGTGACTGAATGATGTATCTGGGTGTCCACCAAGATAGGTGAAGTGGATCTCTAACGAATCTCCTCTGATTCTAGACTCTGATTCTTGAAGGGTTGTTTGTGTGCCTCTCAAGAATCCTCGAGTTCTCTCCAACTCCTGAGTAAGTCGATCCACCTCCAACTCCTACTCCCTCGAGGCTTTGTGATACATCTCGCCAATCCCCAGTAGGTAGTCCCTGTCTGTCAACAACTGCTGGAAGTCATACATCATCACAAACATTCTCTCTAAGAGAGTATGAAAGTCATCTATGAAAAATGCCTCATATGAACTATCATGTGCCATTGATTCCCTCCAGCAACAATCGACCATCAATGCATGCATGTCATCAATGCGTCTGGTGGTTGCCATGATCATATACTCACTGACTCTCAGTTGTCCTGTCAAGTAGTGTGACTCTTGATAATAGTCATACTGAGGTGCCACCTCATATCCCTCACTGCTAGTGTCAACTCTGGAATCCCCAAAAACACCCTCTGCATAAGATAACGTGTTGAACTACCCACTGTCTACTAAGTTGTTGGATCCTCCTGTATGCCACTGCACCCCATCACTAGGTGTTATCTCCCTCTGAATCACATTGTATCATGTGTGAGTAGCCGTATCCTCCTGTGCACTCACCCTGCTACTATCATCTGCGCTTGGATCCCATGTAGATGTGTCCAGACACGTGATATGGTCATCCTGACCAATAAAGAGTGCATCCTCATCAGTGTAGGCTGATCCTGGAAGTAATTGCTCCATCAACCTGTCAGCGTCCACACCCTGCTCAACTAATGGAGTCTCCAAAAACTGTGACTCGATCTCCTCATGATGATCTGTATGTGTAAGGTCAAGTGTCTGTACGTGTTATATCTCCTCCTGGATCAGTGGATCTACATGTCTGTGGTGTGCATCCCTCACACAAGGCTCCTCAATCACATCTAACATGCCACTGATATCCTCTTGTAACGTGGCTATCATGGATGTCTGAAAAGACGACAAATGTGTCACGACCACCATAGGAAGTTGGTCATCTATAGGTGCTAACACTTGCGAGTCCTCACTAGTGCCACCACTCTGCTGGGGTGTAAGTTCATCAACACCATGTGATATGTCTACTGAAGTACTGGTGCTATCATCATCCTGTCCACCCGACTGTCTCTCTACTATACAAGAGTCACTATCCTCCTCAAGCGTGCTAAAATCATCATCCTCTGTGAAAGAGTCACTATCACTAGTCCCTGTGCAAGAGTCACTCTCATCATCGGACTGCTCCAGATAAGCATCAATCGATCCATCCTCACATGCCTCATCATCACTGTCATAGTGCACCTCAATAATATGCTTCTTACCCTTACCCCTACACCTATGATCTGGTTCCCAAGACACCTTGCAACTGTAGCAAAGTTGCATGCTTCTAATGGGTGTGGGGTTTCTAATGGGCATGGGGTTCCTCCGAAAGGTTTCTTTGATTTCCTCCCTTTCCTTGAGCCAACATGCAATCTTCTTTTTGCTCCAACTAGGATTTTTATAGGATGGGAACCATTAGAATGTTATTAGCCCTTTGAAATTATTGATGGTTTCATATTCCCTCTCACACTCCTCAATCCTGTTAACAATATCCATCTTTATTGTAACTCTACTAATCCCCATTGGCTGGCAGGAATCTAATCTCTGATACCACTGTAATGTTCCCAAGCCAAGATGCAAGGAACATCACGGTTTTGGGTGTCTTTTAAAACTTTTCTGGTTGTGGCATTTCGTCAAACACTTTGTTGATCTACTTGTTTACATGTGTTTACTTGCAGAATGGCCTCTTGATTTCGGCCTTAGGGTTTTAGTTGATGATTTATATGTGTGTTGCAGCAATAAACAAGAAGATACAATCATGGAACATACCTCAACCATATGCAATATGATAGACAAGCCAAAACACAACAGATCTGATTTTATTCATAATAATAGAAGAACCTGCTACAATGAAGATGTCAATTTGGAATGCACATCAGATGGCTAGAAGATAGGAGATACTACAAAATGCTCCAATAGAAGACGACAAGCCTCCAAAGGCCGAATATCCAATGAAGACCAATGCAAGAGTAGATCTGGGTCGTATGAGTGCCAAACCCCAAGCTGGAAAATGCCATGCTCTAGTAGAAGACTGAAACCATCAATAATTTGGCCCTACTGTCAAAGACCTCCAAATGATACGCTGAATATGCCAAACTGTAGACCGGGATGAGTAGAATCCCCTCCTGAAATCTCAAACCGAAATACCAAGGAAAACTCCTCCAAATGTTGAATCCCCCAATGAGTTGCGTCCTCCTGAAAACTGCCAAACCCTACAATTTCGGCCATGATGAAGGAGACCTCAAAATAATCCACTGAAGATGCCGAACTGTAGATCGGGATGAGTAGAATCCCCTCCTGAAATATCAGATCGAAATACCAAGGGAAACTCCTCCAAATGTTGAATCCTCCAATGGAGTTTCGTCCTCCTAAAATTGTCAAACCCTACAATTCCGGCCCTGATGAAGGAGACCTCCAAATATTCCACTGAAGATGTTGAACTGTAGATCGGGATGAGTAGAATCCCCTCCTGAAATTTCAGATCGAAATACCAAGGGAAACTCCTCCAAATGTTGAATCCCCCAATGGAGTTGCGTCCTCCTAAAACTGTCAAACCCTATAATTTCGGCCCTGATGAAGGAGGCCTCCAAAAGCCTTGAAACTCGCTAGAAAGGTAGATCGAGACACTGCAAGTCACTGGGTGAAGTCTCAGGATTAGATCTAAAGTATAGCCCCTCCAAACTGAGTAGATATGAATCTCAAAATTGCCCTCCTTCTCTCCAATTCGTCCAATGCATCTAATAAATCAAATGACACATGAAACTCCTCTGGAATGCCCTCCTGCACTGAGTAAATCTGAACTAGAATGGTATGGGAGAGTATTGCATCTCTGAGACCAAGCTTGGGACAAGCTAGGTGGAATCTTTCACCACCGAATCGTCCTCTAGGGTTTGTTAAGTCAAAACCCTCAAAACCCCCAAGAGATGGGCCCTCTAGCTAGAAGCCAGATATCCAAAAGATAAACATACATGAATGAATTGAGTAGAGGCCCTTGCCTTTCCTTTATACTTTTTTCTCACCTTGTCCCTCCAAAGTGACTTTCATTTTATTAATATTTAATTAATTAATTAACCTTTTTACCTCCGAAAAACACCTTATCTCTCCTTGTGGCTTCCCTGGCCACTAAAAGTCACTTCTCGGCATCCTATCATGTAGTGTTGTTCCTCCCGATTCCAATGAGCTATTACACTGAGAGGTTCCTCCAAGTATAGTGCCCAAAATGACCTCTTTAGTGAATTTAATTGACTTATAGCCAAAAATACTCAAAACCCTGGAAATCGTCGGAATGCCATGGAACCAAAGCCAATCTGTGCGGAATGGCTCATAATGAAGAAATAGGATGAGTAATGCAAGTTGGACCCCACAATGCCTCTCAATAACCCCTGTACTCACTATAACATCCATCTGGCTACTCTGGTCATCATAAACCTCTGCACTGTGATGATGTCCCAAAGTGGGGACATTACAGTGCATGTACATCTAATCCTCTAATATTTGTCAATTCTTATTTCAAGGAACTTCTTAGTGGAGAGAAAGAAGGTTTGCTTTAGCTTCCTTTCGATAAGGCATTATTTGAGGATCCAATCTTCCAATATTATGTCAAGAAGTACACAATAGATGAGGATGCATTTTTTGTTGATTATGTTGAAGCTCACTGAAAGCTCTATGAACTTGTGATTTTGCCACTCTTTTTTTTCTACCACTGTTGTGCTCTTTGTCGAGAACGACATGAACTTCGTTGAAGACTATCCCATCTTGGCTTTAATGGAAGATCTAAGTATGGAATGAGTGTTATGAAGTTTGGAGACATGTAGACCAAGTCGATATGTTTGGTGACATCATGGTTAGATCATTGGATCTATTGTTGGTTTACATGATGATGTAGATTGTGATGGAGTTGGTGGAAGAATGTTTTGGATTTAGTGAAGCATAACACACATATTGAGCTTTGTGGCCTCAATATGACAAATAAGTTATTTTGTTAGAATTTGCGACTCTAACAAATGAAAAATAAGTTATTTTGTTAGAATTTGTGACTCTAACAAATGACAGGGGGAGTATGGGGATCCATGACAAAGAGTGAACAAAGATGTCAAATATCCAAACAAAGACACCAAGTATGTGCATGATTACATAGGAGGAAGAAGGTATTTCTGTGATATGTATCATTATCTCTTGTTGATGTTTTGTAGCCCTGCGTGGAAATATTATGTAGTGTAAACATAATTCATGAGTTTGCTTAGTAAGGTGTGTTGCAACTGGAAGGGAAATTTTGCCACATGCTTTGTTTCCTTTAATTGTTCCTTGATGAAAGTTTGTTTGATAAATGTTGTGCCATAAGTCCTCAGATTGGTAGGTGCATACAATGTATGATTGACTTAGATACATCCCATTTCTAGACTATTTTTCTAAAGAACTGACAAGCATTGTGGTTGGGTACCTAGGTGTCTCGGTAGATGGAAATATGTCCATAGGATGGCGAGTTGCTTAATCTTTACAGTGGAGTTGATGTTATGTCCTAGAGTACAACAAGTTCCCAATCAATATATGTGGTACCAATATTCGACCCAAAGGTATGGTTGGTTCCCAATTGGTATGATTGTTCAAGATGACAGTTTTACAAATGAAGGGAGGAGCATGGACACTTTGGTTTAGAGATAGAAGCAAGTTTCTACAGTGAATAACCATTGGTTGGTTATCATGGTAGTTAAAGATACAATTAAGTTTCATTGTTTTTGCTAGAGAAGCCAAGTGATGGTGGCAGTCTTAGTTCTAAATTGGAATGGTGAGATTGCAGTAGGAAGGACATAAATGTTGTTATGGATGCAATAGATAGGTTTTAGAGTTTATCTCAAAAGGCATTGGCGATAGTTCTTGTGGCAATGGTGGAGATCAGATGGCAATGGACAAACAAGGTAAAGTTTGTGTATCGTGTTCAATATAAGTAATGACCATATGGAAATGTGAATCATATCTTGTATTTGTAGCAAGTCTATGATGTTATGTATTAATCCTAGGTATTGGTTCTTGAAAATTTTGAGCTTGTATCTTTCCTAGAGTTTGTACTTGGGAGAAGTATTGTTGTGGTACCTAGGAGATACTATAAAAGCTTGGACTTGGTGTCTCCATGAGATGGCGTATGTTAATTGTATGTACATACATATCTATGTATGTAACATGTAAAGGGAATATCATTGTAATATCTAGATAGACATAATATCTAGATAGACATGCATACCCCTTTTCCGTGTGTCCCTGATGATTTCAATAACTTGTTCAGTAAAGGTGCAGAAAACTCTATTATGGAGTTGTTAAACACTTGGAGGAGTGGGACATGTGTTGGCTAGATGCTCTATGAGTGGACCATGTTGGTTGTAGACTTTGGGAGGTGTGTTAGGCTTGAAACCTAGAAGTTTTACGTACATTCAAGGGAGTTCATCAAGAAGTTAAATGAACCATATAGGTGAAGGACATCATATTGGACTGACGGTTGCAACGATTAGGTGCCAATGTATTCTAGTTTATGGTTGTTCCTTTATATCAACTTTGATAGTTTAATGATGTCTACATGATCAAGGTACAAGATGTAAGTTCCACGTTGGACTTGATATATACATTGATGATGAGCAATGTCTTCGATTCATGGTGGAGCATTTGTTGCAAATGACTAGATGGTGATGAATATTTGACCTACCAAATATTTAGACAAGTACTCCTTAAGGGGGAATGTTGGAATGCGTAACTCTTACTTGTCTTATGTGTGATCATATTAAAGGTTGTGCTTGCTACTATCATTGGTTAATGTGAGGTAGAACTTGTCTCTACTTGAATAGCTTGATTCTTTAGGAGGTCATTAGATCCAACTGGATATAAGAGATTCTCTCCAACTAGTTGGCTCCTACTCTAGTGTGTGGTTGATATATTCTCTCAACATGTTGTTAGTCTGTTAAGATAGCGTGTCTATCTTAAGCCAAAGCTTTATGTATTTATAAGCGTACAATTGTTTGTTGAATAGATCACTCAACATAGTTTTGGTGTGCGTGAAGAAATAATGTCTACTCTCCCATTTATCTACAAGATTAACTTACTTTGATGTGTCTTCATCTAAAATGACGTTGGAAAAAGACTTTGATAAATAGTTCAACTTTGGGACATCCAAGACGATATAACCTCTCACATGACAAAAACCTAAAATTGAAAATAAAATGTCTAAATTCGCATGAAGTGATGGAAATATTGAAGATAAAAGAAACAATGTTATTATAAAAAGACCAAGTGCTATCAAACATTGAAGAGGAATAGAGTGTAGAAAATCAACAAACTATAGATTTAGAGAAGGATACCAATGGATCCTTAGAAATGTAGGTTAAGGAAACAATGCTCTTTACAATAGATAGAGAAGAAGAAAAAATATGTCACTGAAGTCTCATTAAGGGGAATGAAGAGACTTGACGACGTTGACAATTTTGATTTCGAGAAGGAGTTGGCACACCAGCCAAATCATGGACATCAAATTTCTCATACAAACTCTTACAATCTAATTTTCTGAACTATTGTTAGTTCATTGTAGAACCTTTTTAAGGGAATGCCATGCACTTAAAAATAAAAAAGGGAAATGCCATACACTTAAAAATAAGAAAGAGGAAAAAGACAAGGTGGACTATTTTTCAATGTGAGAAAAATGAAATGTACATTACTATATAATATTAATTTTCTTAATGCACTTTGTTTTTGGAAAGTGTAATTTTCATTCACTCTTTAACATAAATGATAAATTTTCTTTTGAAAAAAAAAGTCATCAATTCCACATTTGATCTTCCTTCCTACCTTAATAAGGTAGGAATCTTTGAGAAACACAATAATTACTAAATTAAGAATTCATTCACATAAGCCAAGTTTGACCATCTTCCCACCCTAATAAGATTACAAGCTTTGTGAAAAAATAATAATTACTAAATTAAAAACTAATTCAATACACTACATAACCAAACCAAACTACAAATGAACTCTTCCAAAAACTCTTATATACAACCTAAAGAAGTTGAAAATAAAAACTATTCTCATTTAAAACGACCTTTATACAATCATATTAAACATGCTTATAATTATTTGATTCATAAAATCTTAATCTAAAACAATTAAATTGAATTTGGAATTTTTATTATAAATATTAAACTTATATTAAAACAATTAAATTGAATTTGGAATTTTTATTATAAATATTTAAATTCATATTAAAACAAATATAGAAAATTAAAACAATTGAATTAAATTGAATTTGGAATTTTTATTATAAATATTTAAATTCATATTAAAATAAATATATAAATAAATACTATTTAGATTTCAATTTCTTAATTTTTTTAATTTAAAGAATATTAATACAATGTCAAAATTATTAGTAAAATAAATCTTTTATTATAAAGATTAATTTATTTTATTTTTTCTTTTTATCGAAATTTGATAAAATTTATTATAATTGAATGATCAATATGAGCCCCCCTCCCACCCTCTATAGAGGGTGGGACGGGGAGCTTTATAGAGGGTGGGAGGGGGGTGTGTGAGGGGGAGCTTTATAGAGGGTGGGAGGGGGTGGCTTTATTAGAGAAATTATTGTAATAATTTCTCTAATAAAGCCCCCCCTCCCATATAGAGGGTGGGAGGTGGGGCTTTATAGAGGGTGGGAGGGGGAGTTTTATTAGAGAAATTATTGTAATAATTTCTCTAATAAAGCCTCCCCCTCCCACCCTCTAAATTATTACAATAATTTCTCTAATAAAGCCCCCCCCCCCGCTCCCACCCTCTATAGAGGGGGTAATAATTTCTATAATAAAATCTCCCCTTCCCACCTTCTAAATTATTACAATAATTTC
>JASDQU010100413.1:2030-18520 GCA_032191745.1 Picea mariana
CAGCAGCAGGAAACTTTGCGTCGAGGACCCGCGATCCATGAAATCCTGACGTGACATGGCAACGTGGGGCCCGGGGAGTGAGTGGAGTCCAGGTGGCTTCGCGTCGGGGAGCTCGGCATCTCGGCGTTCGAGATTTGGAAGGCCAGGAGGTTGGCATCACCCGTGGTGATATCCCGATAAGAGAAAATCCCAATACCCGAAGTACTGACCGTTGACCATCGACATTCGGGGATTCGGCAGTTGAGTGGCAGAGAGGAGGGTCACAAACCTCGTGATACTGTGAGGCCCGATCTCCCGAGTTCCGAGGGGAGAATCGCGCGGGAGCATTTCTGTGGGTAAGGAATTCCTGAGGGGAATAGGAAGGGCTTGGACCCTTCGGGCCTAAGGGTGAGAAGGTCCTGGTGAGAGCGACCGTGCTAGTGAGGGTGGGTTGCTACCAATTTTCCAAGACAGGGTCCTTTTCCAAGTATTTACTATTGAAACATGTGATCCATAAATGGTAGGCCTATGTCCTATATATCTCATTAATATGGATACTCTACGGAAATAAACAATGCTTCTCTGCAACCTCTGTTTAGATTTGGGGTTTGAATTTGGTTCACTTGCTATTTCATGGAATAAAGGCTCTGTTTCATTCTTTGGCTGAAGACTTCACTGGTTTGTTTTCACTGCTAACTGAAGGTGCCCACATAGAATTTTCATTATGCGAACAAAGTCCAAACTCCATTTACTTAAACTAATACGTTTACATATATTCTACCAATCTAAAAGAACTTCTCACTTCTGTCTGGATTCATAATTATAGGACATCTGAAACAACTATTTGATAGAACACATGATGGTTGTAAGTGCCATTTTAGCACACACACATCCAGAGGGGTTGACGTAGGTTTCTCACCACCTTTTGAACCAAGAGAATTTCACCATGTTTTGTGTAGAGGTGAATGGATGAGGTTAAATATCAAGGTTTACATATCAATAACTACCAATGAATTAACATATAGAGAATGGTATAATGTGAACCAACCAATAATGTAGGCAATGGGGACAATTGCTATGATTAGAATCCAACCATACTCTTAAATTGATTTAGTGTTGGAATTCAACAATTAAACAAACTCCAACACTGTTTGTTGCTTCCACACATATGAGCATACATATCTACTTATTCAATGGAGGGGATTAAACTCACAAGCTATTCAATAAATGGAAATTTTAAGTGCACAATTGATTCAATGCTTGGGGATTTATGAAATGATGTATCCAATGCATACATTGAAGACATTGGTTGTAGTATTTGAATCAATAGACCAAACAATTCATCCTTTTAGTGATAATGCCAATAGATTTTGTAATTATGGAATGTAATCCACGATTCCACAGATCAACAATTATGGTGCGATTTCAATAACAAGTGAACAAAACAGAGTGTGAATCACTATGGTTGGTACATAGCAACCAAATTATCAATTTCCTTAATGATGGGAATTAAAATGAACTAAAGAGAGTTCTAATAGAAGAACAAGATATCAAGCTCAAGAAGACCTTCACTGATTGAAAATTTTATCTATCTACAAGAAAACAATGTCTCCCAATGTGCGTCATCCAATATCAGATATTCAAGGAAGAAAATTCATGGCAATATAGGTTTCTTGTTCAAGGAAAATTGTAACTATCCAAAAACAAGTACAAGGGATACCCATTAACATAGAAATAATTTCATGGTTTACATTTAAATTCTATGAAGATAAGAGAAATGATTGAGTAAGAATAGCTTCAAGAAGATTTTTTGACAATTAATGGAATGCCAAGATATACTTTAATGGTGATCATCAACAACATATTTAAATTGAAGGGCATAAAAGAAATGGAGTTTTACTTTGAAAAGAAAACAGAGTATATATTTCATAGCTCCACTAAGGAAAGATTTACAAATATCTCAACTATTGAATTGTTGACATGGACAAATTACATGATGTACCTTTGTTTTAGACAGATGAAATTGATACTTGAGAAATCATATACCAAATCTTATATCTTTTCCAAAAGCATAATCCATTGAGATAAATAGTAGTAAATTTGTTGAAGATGAGATCAATGTTAAATTACAAGGGAGGAGTCTTTTGGTGTGATGCATATTGTAGCTACTTGTCTTGAGCTAAATAAGTCTTCCAGAGGCATCATTTTCTTATTTTAGTAGTAACATGGAAGAATATAGTGTTAAGAGGTGTTCTTCAGAGATGGATAACAAATGCCTTGACTATTTAAGTAATATGGACCAAGCTAGGGAGGTAATAGAAGCCCATGTACAAAACTTCCATCAATGATTGATTCAATGAGAATGTGGCCTTGTGATCAATCCACAAACATAAAAACAACCATGTCAAGGTGGAAAGCAACAACAATCTGCTTTGTAGTTGGGAAAGATGGACCCCTGAGTTTATCTTGGCATGATATACAATGTGAAAATATTTAGAATCTATAGTATCTATTATCTAATCGGGTTGTATCGTGGACACCATGAGGTTATTAATTTAATCAATGTAAAATATTTCTTATTTAGAATTTTTAGATAATCATTGTTTTTCCTTGCAAACTTTAGGATTGTCACACCATTTGAATGATATCCCAATGGAAAATGCCTTTACAAATTCAATCAAATTTACAAACTTCAATGTGATTCGTTTCTAAAACAGGTACAAACAATTTTTTCTTGAACTTGATCATCTTTTTTGAAGTTGAATGTCCTTCTCCTTTAACTGTTGATTTATTTATATTTTAACTTTTAGTCTTCGAGCTTTTGTGGCCATATTTGAATTTCTTGGAAAACATGTTGAATGCTTTTGGAAGGCTACAGTTTCATAAGGCCATTTCTCTGAATGTTTTCAACAATCTTATTGGACCAGACAGTTGTTCATCCAATTTTTGTATGTAAACATGAGGGTTAGGGTTGGATGTTTCCTTGAGTTAGGAAACTATTACTCACATATGATATATCTAGGAAATACTATATATTCTTGGATCCATTATTAGATCACAACCATGTTTCACCGATTTTCTTTGAAGTTTCACATTTATATTAGTAGAACAAAAAAATTACAAATACATAAATGCATCTTCCCATACCAAATAAACTATCTCAAAAAACATCATTCTCCTAAGCATTGGAAAAATGTAAATTAATCCCAACATCAACACCATTATCCTTAGCAATGAAAATGAAAATCCCCACTCCCCAAGTCTATCATTGTTATATCCATCAATTAGGAATAGAATGGAACAAATTAAACTCCTAGAAAAATATGCTAGACTTGGGATCATCTTATAGTCAACTAATGCAACCATTATACAAAAAATCATCAAATATTGGCTAGAAATGTAGTAATAAATTTAGGGAAACAATTGATAACTTGGAGCATAATACATTTTTTTCATTGGAAAAACCATAATTTTATTCATATTAAGATAGAGTTGCATTTATGCATTTAAGAATATTTTTCATGTTCAACAAAGAGAGGGAAATAACTACTTCCCATCTGGAATTTTCTTGATAGTATAGAATATTACAAATGTTAGCTTCCACAAGGGAGCAAAAAACTAGTCTCTAAACAACACTCAAAGTTCTAAACTTAGATTTATCAAAAAAAAAATTAACAATTTTCCATATAGATAATCAAAATAAACCAGTAGCCCTCCTAAATCCCCATTACATCAACAACAATATATGCTCTTGCATCCAGAATAAGCTCAAAACAAAGTGGGATGAAAATATGCAGAGTGTTGGCTATCCTTAAGCTCTTGAATATGCCACTATCCATTCTCCAACTGTAGACTAGCCTTTGAAAGTCCATTTAATTTTCCATTTATTTCCTTGTACATGTGATGAAAAGAGGTTGAGTTAAAACACTTGAATTTCATTAAATATTGGCCTAGAAATGTAGTAATAAATAACAAGTAATACAAATTATGTGAAAAAAGCTTAGTGAACAAAATCATACCTTCTCTTTCCAAAATAAATTGAAGTAGGGCATTTCAAAATTAGTTCTAAAATATAGAGATCAAAAATAATATCAGAAGGTTTTCCTAACATATGGCTGGAGAGGATTCACCTTGTGTCATGTTCCTCTAATTTCTAATGTATGGGGATGAACAAAAATTTTGCACATGATGCTCTTCTCTCGTCTTTTACCAATCTATCTGAAAGAAATCATTAATATGTAGGTAATAAACTATGTTTATAAAATGAAGAAACATACATAAACTATCAAATTCTCACCCTGTTTCCATTGTGAATAAAATAGAAGTCTTCCTCAAGGCTCAATTCCTTTTCGAATTCAAGGTGTCTTCTAACTTCAAACAAATTCCAGTTTTCTTCCATGAACAATGTTTTGAAATGTGCACCATCCTTCAAAACATCAATGGATATTAGAGGAGAATGAGTTCCATTGTCATTTTATTGCTCTATTGGCATACAAATCCAATCCATGTTCTCCCTTATTTGCCTAAAACGTCGAAACTTAAAAGAAACATAGAGAGTTTGTCTCGGTATTGAATATCTACAGGTTAAAGAGAATGAAAAAATAGTTAGAAAGTGATGTCAAACACTGTGAAAGTCAAAGAAAAGGAAAAACCAAAATTGTAAAACATTACCTAAAACGAAGTGTCTCTACACTCAACACACATTGTAATTGCTCTCCATTCACACCATGTAATCATGTATTCCATCCAGAGTAAAATAAGTTGGATAATAATATGTCATAGGGGTTTGTGCAAGAATATCTCTTCTTAGTCATTCGAATAGAGTCCTCTTCCTTGAGCACTTCAACAAAATCCAAAAATGGTAAGTGCATGCCAAAATGATCACATGCACCACCCTTCTCTCACATACCAGATTGAATTTCAAGAACTAATTTTTAACGTATGCAATCAATTAATGTTGGATTAGAATTTGGTAAGCCAATTTCATGAAGTGTGGGTAGCTTGTCTTTTTCAATTCGTCCAACCCTTTTACTACTTGGAAGAAAGTAATCATACTTATAAAACCAAATCCCTTCTTCCCTCAATGACATGGAATTCTTTCCCTCATAGAACATCTCTCCTATTTGTGAATGGAAAAAATGTAAAATATTGGTAATACTCTCCACAGGATGCCATTATTCAAAATCATAAATGCACAAATCTACACATCAAAAATATAAACCACATTAAGTATCCATCTAAGCTAGGGAATTCATATTTTAATACTCAAATACCAAATTAAAAAAAAAAAAGAAAAAACACTTCAATGCTTACAAAATGACGAGCCCTTACAATTTAGTCCAATTTGAGGAAAAAATTCCTGTTTGGCAAAAGACTTTTTGATTATGTCCTTGTGATCATACACATGAGCTATAATCACCTTCTCCACCTTTTCACCCTGTTGGCTCCGCTTAAATGTTGTTACTACACCTTTCCAATGACATTTTAAATCGTCTAGTCTTCTTTTTTTTGCCCAAATTCGATTCCTTGATTGTTGCAAAGTCACCCAAGATCCAATGGACACCCGTAACGTGATCCACTTATCCATTTCATCCTTTTCATTCTCAACTATAATAGTTTCCATGTTTCCTGAAGATCTATGAGTGCCCATTGCATTGCAAGAAAAATACCAAGGATCCATAGGAAAAAGTTAACAAGAAATTCAATTCAACAACATTTCAAATTAACTAAAATGGAATTCCTATATTTCCTTTTATGGGATTGTTGTATGGGAATCAAATAAAATCTTCAGCAACTTAATTAAACAAGAGTATATAAATGCCACACTGTACAACAATGTAAACAACATAATTGAACAAGAAGGATAGTTTGTTACTTTGTAGTATCATGATATTCATTCTTGCTACATTTCTTTCAACATTGAAATCAACTCTTGAATTTTTTTTTTATTCTTATCAAACCACCTTCAATAGAAAAATTTTAAGCGGAAAATTCAAAACACTTCTCAAGACTCATTTCCCCTTACATCCATTAATGTATAAATATGCTCGAGCATAAAAGGTTGTTCCACATTGAGAACCATCATAGAAGGAAAATGAAATCTCCTTATAAATGAAGTAGCATCATGTACCTCCTAAACAAGTGGAATTAATGAGTGAGAGAGATTCATCATTTTATTTGCAGTGAACACAACAAAAAAGATCATGAATCCCCATATTTTTTAGGTTTGTTTCTTGGGGATTTTATAAAGGTTAGGCTGAAATATCTAACCCAAAAATGGCAGCTACAAGACCTCTGTAATCAACAAACACTGCCCAGAAAATCCTAACATCCTTATAAATGGAAAGAGCAACAAGGAACAATAATTTCATAAATTGATTAGAGAGGGAGTAACAATAGGTCTTGAATCATAAAACAATAGGTAGGATACAGATGAAATAGGGCTTTAAAAATGTAGGATAGGGATTTAAACTGGGTGAAAATAAGTTATAAAACCAGAGGCTATAATATTTAGAGATGACTCAGGTGTTTTTTTACATCAGCAGGATCAACAAAGCCTTTGGATTCTCCTAAAAGCCATTTTTTTCATACTTCTATTTGGCAGCAATGATGAGTTTGTGATAGTAGGCACATCCATTGGCAAAATCTAGTTATTTATCTTAGCAACAAGAGAAATGATAATAGTCAGTGTTGAGGGGAAAAAAGATTTAAAGGATTTTTGTTATGTCATTCCTAATGGGATTATCCTATAGGACAAACTTGGAAGGCAAATGGAGTGAACATTACATAATTTATGGCAAATAGTTCCTCATTTGCTCCAGTTGCACCAAATACTTTTCCTCAAGATACTTCTTAGCCACTACCCAGACCATTCCCTATTTCCATCGATGGTACAAGTGGCCATAAAGCATGCATGAATGTAGTATTTCAAGAGAACAAGATGAGATAAAATGTAACTGCAAGTCTTAAAAAGGTAACACACTAAGAGTTGACATGATGACAAAGAATCGCCTAGAAGGGTAAAATGATCCACGATTATCTTTCTCCTTTCTATTGCATTGGAGCCCGATAACATTAATGAATTTACTGTATAAGAATCATCTCAGGATAACTATTTATGAGTTCAAACTCATAACCTCTTGGAGGAGTATTAAAGGAGGCCCTATAATACTAGCACAATTATAGGAAAAACTCAAGTAAGTTCAATAAATATGTTTGTCTAAACTAGTGCACCTAATCCACGGGGATTGAAACCAATTACTGCAATGAAACCTAGGGATGGTTTTCCACATTTGTGGATGGACAACCTACTAAACATGTGTGATATCCCTAGGTTTTTAGGGCTTTGGAAAAACTAGATTGGAGAAACTAGATTCTCATTTCATGTTAGGTTAAAGGAGAATTATGCATATATCAATCATAATCATGTCCAAATATCAGATCTTACAAAACATTCATCAAACATTATGCATTGCATTCACAATGAAGAAACAAATGGTGTTTCCAAAGTTGATAACATAATCAAACATTGAATAATAGAATCAGTTGGAATTGAAAAACTCAGTAACACCTTAAATAGAGATGATGGTTGGAAACTATAACAACACTTAGAAACTTGTCATCTGCAAAATAAAGCCTCAATTTTTTATTCTTTCATCAATGTTGTTTATTTTTTTGTTTTAATTCCATAACCCTCTTCATTCGTTAAACCTTTGGTTATGGTTTGTCTTTGAGATCGTCACTCCCTAGGGTTTTGGGTTAGTTAATAAAAGTAAATTTTTTTGTTTATATCACATGGTTCACTATCTCATCTTCAACCACATCATATGTGTTATTTGTTGGTTTCTCTCTGATGATGGGCCTTTTATCAAAGGCTAGAAATGTTGGAATAAATAATAGGGATGTAGGTTTTCCAAAAATCTTGTAATTTACCTATGAACAAAATGAACATTATTAATTCCGTCCATGGAAGGGAAATACTAGTAGAGACTCACCTGCTTGAAAAAATGTAATTGAGAAGGACTTGCAGAATTGTGGACCTAACCTTTCTTAAGTGATGTTGTGAAAACAATATCATTTCTAAAATTGCATGGATAAAACACCACTTTCATAATCAAAGAAATTTGGAAATATTTAAGAACACTAGAATGAAATTAGTTAAAAATGAGATAAAGAGGATATGGTATAGTTTGGACTATATTTATAGACATCTACTAATGCTTTATCTAAAGCTCTCTAGCATGTTGGGTATTCAAATATGAAAGATATTTGAAGTTATCCCCATTGCTAAGGAGGAAAAGGATTTTAAAATATCTACAGAGAAACATATCAATAAATATGTGGAGCTAGAGAAGAGACAAATGTGGTCGGATAGAACATGGATTTGTGGGCAGCTGTAAAATGATGAAGTTGATGGGTAAGGATGCAATATAAACCGAAGAAGTTTGGTTAGCTTATTGAGGCATGCATTGGATGACTATGTCTTTAAAGTATTGTGTAAGGGACTAAATTTGTAGCACCATAACATATTCCATACGAGAATATTATATGCTAGGGTAAAATCATGATGGGTAACACTTTCGTGACAATCGGGTCTCCAAAATTCTTAGCGGCAATTTTTCAGCCGAAACCGTTTTCGACCGAAAATTTGGACGTCAAGTTTAAGGGCGCCCTTGAAATTCGTGTACAATGTTTTTCGGATGAATTGTTTTCTTGTGGTAAGCATATTTCAGCCAAAACGTTTATTTTTAAAGGATTCCATTAAAAACTAGGTTTCGGCCGAAAGAATATTTCGGTCGAAAACCTAAAAATGGGACTGTTTGTAGGAAACTGCAAATTATCTCCATCTTACTTCATATTTGGAGGTAGAGGACTCCTACAAACACTCAGAATTTAGTTTCAGAATTGATACCAACATTTCTTAAATTGAATCTACTTTCATTGGGTATAATTTGTTTTCATTTTGATTGTTTTTATCTTATTTTATTTAATTTTATAAAAAAAATCACTGAATAATATTCTTAGGTGAGATTATAATTCAGTGAAATGAAAAATTCATATCTCTAAAAATACACAATGGAAAATTATTGAAAATTTATATTCATAATCCTTAAATTGTTATCTTCAAAAGGGTGTTTTTAGATTTTACCTTTAAGTAAAAATTAAGATAGATACATGGTGGAGGAAAACATGTGTTTAAAATCTGTAACTTTTTTAGATTGGTCAACTTCAAAAATTTCTAGAAAATATAATATTCATCCGTTAGATTCAAAACTATAGTCATCAAAAAATAGAGTCTTTGTAGATTGTTGTAGTATATTTCATTTGTCAAAAGAAAATTTTTAATAATGGATACATTGTTGTGGGAAAAAACAACTCATTATATTTCCCTTCATTTTTAAGGAACATACTGTCAAACAATTTCCAAATTGACATATAAAATCTCAATAAAAAAAAATTGAAAAATCGTCAGTAGAAAGCTAACAAAATTTTTCACAAGTTTTTTTTTTTACAGTAAAGTAAAATTCTAAATAAAAAAAATACTTTTGTTTACCGGAAGTTGAAGAACCTGTTAAAATTAAAAAAAAAATTGTCATAAAACAAGAAAAAGTGTTAGCCATCTTCATGATTTTACCCGATACATAGAAGACTTAATTAGAACTCTCTCCTTCAATATTGCTTGGGAGATAAGACAATAATGTGTTGTTGCTTTCAGGAAGGCCAAACCTATAAGAAATAACACTAGTCATGAAGAAATAGAAGAATTAAAAAATATCAAATGCAGTAGGGATATTAAAATCCTAAAAGTGGATAATGGGAATGAAACAATCATTTTAAATACAAGGGACTACCACAGAAAAATGATAGTACATCTTACAACTAGTGGTAGATACAAAAGATTGAAAATGATACTGGCAAAAGAATTTTGAAGGAAGTCGAGAATGCAATTAATGCCTCATCTCTTGATGTAGTAACCATGCCTTACACTTATGCTCTTCCTAAGATTCATAAAGAAGGATCCCCACTCAGACCTACCATGAACACAAGTAGCTCACCCACCTACAATGTTGTAAATACATTAAAAAAATATCTTACTCCTCTAGTTGGACATACAATAAACAAATAAACTTGTGCTTAAAGGACTCCTGGAAAAACTCCAGTCCTCCAAAATTCCCTCCCTATCCTTCTGTCAGCTCCCCTTTGTCTGGTCTACACTATATTGACAGATCTAGGATTCGACCCTTCTCTGGGAAGCAATTGCAAGGTTTGACCCTCTTCACAAGGGTTTCTACGGCTGGAATGACACCTCATAACCTCCTTTCAAAGCTATAACAACCCCACCAAACCCTCAAGCGGCATCTAGAAGGCCTGTAGTAACCCTCAACATGTATGGTAGTGGCAGTGAATCTTCATCAGCTAAGCAATAGAGTGTAGATTTATAGCTGGTAAATTATGCTCCTTTAGTGCACCTTTCTACAACCTCTAAATCTCTAAACAAGCACATATACAGATTTTACTTTCGTCCCAGTTGACCTCCTCTAAAGTGAAAATAGTCTGAATATGACACATTCTAGCTTCGGATCCATTGCATTTGATAGAGTCTACTCAGCATCATAAGACCAAAGAATCCAAACCTGAGAGGAGTATAAGATGATTGGTTTGGTTCAATCCATAGAAATTAAGAAGAAGGCTGGGAGGACCTCGTCTATGAATTGGAAAAGATAAACTTCTCTAAAAACTGGAAGGTGTCCAAGAAAAGTGGTAACACAAAAACACGCCAAAGAATGTTGGTAGTGTGAAGCGTGTGAATGCATTAATATTTATTCAATACACTATTTTCTTCATTTATTATAATTATTGGATAATGGGATAGGACATTAATTCGATGCTCGATAACCAAGACAATTTTGAATTTTGGGCAGCTGGGGTAGAGATTACGTGTAGGAGTATACACAATATATTATTAAAAAATTGTGACTATCTCCAAATTATATAATAAAAAATTGTTTAAAACATGCACCTCTTTTAAATTTTAGAATATTTTTATTGGCTAATACATGATGACATGGAATTTGTATTATGGTTGGTTGGACCATTTTTCAAGCATATTTCTGCTAATGGATAATTTAATGTGGGAATTAATAGTGCATATATATCTATATATATATATACTAAACATCGTCTAAATTATACATTTTTTACAAAATGGAAACTCGTGCCCAATATACAAAGCGACAACAAGTGCCCTAACATAAAAAACACCTATATGATGGCCTAGTTACAAAATGCAATTAGTTGGTCAATCATTGACCATTTCCACCCTTGCCACACTCAAGAGAGTCTTGGAAATCTATCTTTCTTCTCTTGCTCGAGGATGCACCTCGAGAGGTTCTAGTTGTGGGCATGCTTCGACGCTCTCGAGACAACACAAATAATAAAAAATGTTATAAGTTTTTATCATAAATTAATTAATACACATAAAAATTGATACTTTATAATGTATCCTAAGACAACTCACCACATATGAAACTATCAATCATGAGGGTGTTACCCTCCTTCCCGACCCCAATCTCTCTGCAATGCCACCTACATTAGTTACAAAGATCAAGTCAATAAAATTAAACAAATAAGCATAAAAACAAATTCATGAAACATAAAAAATATCATCAATGCATTATATTGCCGTGAATATCTCAGGCATCGATGGAGATTCACTGGAAGATGGAGCCCTAGGTTGTACAACCTTCTCCAAGACAACCTCTATTTTGGCGTCTCTATCGATAGGGCTAAAAGTGGTGGTGGGGGTGGGTGGTATGCAGGTGGGCTGTGGTGGAACCTCACAGGCTATACAAGTGATTCCAACACCCTAGGCCTGGAGAAAGGAAACCGATAAGAAACACCTACATGCCAAGGGGGTGCAATACTACTATACCTAGAAAATATTTCGGTGGCCTACATACATATGAATAAAATTGAACTATTAGTAACAAATAGTAAAATTCAAAAACATAAACAAAAACAATTTGAGAATTATATGATATTTAAATTTACACATTATACATGTGACACCGATGACTTGTCCATCCCAGATGAGTAGTCCTCGACATCGCCTGGTGAGAAATCCTATAGAAACACGAGAAGATATATAAAATAATAGAGGATGTCATAAAATAAATAAATGACTATGTTGAATCTATCAAATTTGATACATACATGTGTGTATGGTGCACCCAATGAACATGATTCCTCTACTACTGGATCAGTGGTGGGGCTAGGCATTGATCCATCAATAAGAGTAGAGGGTCTGTTTCTCAGACACAACTAAAAAACAATATAATCAATATCTATATAAATACACAAAATACAAAATAAATATATAATGATGAAGAACATGGAGAGGGTTAAAATACTAACTTTCTCCATGAAGTTATACTATCCACTCGACTCTATAGGCCCATAGTATGTCTTCCCGCAACTCGATCATCTGTGAGGTTCATTGTTATGTCCATGTTCCCTCTCTTGATTGTACTCTCCTATGCATGTTGACACTCCAGATCCTCTATCAATTTTAGTGGCAAGAACCTCCTATTGAGATAGTGCAAAAACCTATTGTGTTTCACTAGGTTATGAGTCAATGAGGAGATGGCTAGTTATACTTGTTGCAAGTTCTTTTCAACACAAGGATGTTGGGTAGGGGGATCAGGCCTTTTCCTAGGGGATGGTTACCTAGCTCAGAATCGTGCTTGGCATGCTCTTAGTCCTATGTGAACCCTCGACCCATCCTATGGAAGTCTCCAATGTCAAAGTAGTTGACATGCTTACCAATAATAAACTCATCCCATAATTTTCTTACAAAATATAAGGGCATGTCCATGTTATTGGAGGGAGGTATATCAAAAACCATGCACCACCTATCCATCCATGGTTGACTAGTCTAGAGATGGATGCACTAGTCAGTGGAGATGCATTTTGTAGTCAATGGTAGTTCTTCTCCATTTCTAGGATCCCTAAAAATAGACAATATTTGTTTTTTTGAAATGCCTAGTTCTTTGACTTGGTTTCTATCCAAACCAATGCTATAGTACTCATACATTTGTTCCCTATAATAAAAAATAGAGGTCCATTTTCCTTGGTCACTCGCATTAGAGTGCACAATGATGTCCAAAGAAGTGGCCAAGGAGACTCTCCTAGGCTCTCTAGTCTCTCTTAATTGTTCCTCAAGGGTTTGTAATATAACCAAACCCTCATCAATTTTAGTGTTTCCATTGTGTGGTGGTGGTGGGTTGGGGTTTTGATATTTCTAGTTTTATTGTTAGGGGATTAAATTGTTTTGGGGTTCCATTGTATTTTACATGATGCAATTTGAAATCTATGGCATGCAAATTAGGTTCCTTTTTATTTAAAATACAAAATCACAAGTTTTTTAAATTTAGATTATTGGGAGCAAATTTCTAAATTGGAGTGATTAAATATGATTAAAATTAAGAAAAATGTAACATACCTGGGAATGGTATCCCGCTCCTCCCTTTCTTCCTCTTCTATAGCTCCACTATATTTTCCCAATAAGAGAAGTGTGAGCAGGACTTGGGCACAAATCACGCTCGAGCCCTTAATATATTTTTATCAGTAGTGCATGGTCTTAAGACTAAGTGCGGGGTCTTAAGAGAGAATGCACAGTTTAAGGCCAAGGTCTTAAGAGCATGTGCACAGTTTAAGCCCATGCACGGGATATTAAGATCGTACACATGCTATTAAGACCGCACACAATTTTTCCACTAAACCTATGTGGAAATTTACCTCGAGTGTGCATTATTAGTCATTCCCTTGCCATTTTTTCATCTACCAAGTTCTTGCACTCACCCCAAGATTATTTTTAACCATAAATAACAAAGATGCAGAGTGACAAAGGCACATAAAAAATTAATTTGTTTGCAAGAACAAATGTGGCTCTCGTGTCCTCGTCAATGTCTTCTCATGAACAATGGAACTCTCTCTTCCCATAGGTTGGTCTCCTAATGGGATCGTATAGTTGTGCAACATCGTAAACATATAAATTCAATTGTATTTTACTACTATTTTGTTGCCACTCCTTTTAGTATAATTTTTTTTTATTTGTTGTATTTAATTATTAATTCTCAATGCTTACAAGAGGCCACATAATTGATTATTTATTACTGGTATTAGAGTACTCAGAATTATTTATTTATTATTTATTATTGAAACCTATAAATTGGTAAAAGTTAAGAAATAAATGTTAAACCATTCTAATGGTATTTTCCAGTCCTCTCCATGTCATGACCTAACATAAAAACATGCAACAAAACAATAAAATGTGAAAAAATAATAGTGAAAGAGTAAATGCTAAAACTTATGTGAAAAAATAATAGTGAAAAAGTAAATGTTAAAACTTAAGTAATCTTGTTTGGGTTTGCAAAATTATGGTTAGTGGAAATTGATAAGCCACCATAGTACTTAATAATATTATGTAAATTAATTTGGAGATGAATACCAAATTACATTTTGTACTTAACACATTGATTAGATTTTATACTTAACATCTTGAATAATCCATGGATTTCGATAGTGGGGACACCTGTGATGTTACTATTCCGAAGGCGCATAGGGACTATAGCGATCAATAATTCATTGAATTCATATTAATATTCCCTTTGACTATAAGTTTTCGCATCGTCTGTATTGTTCTTACTATATAAGTAAAAACATTATTTTATATATATATTAAAAAAACTTATATGTCATCATCTCATTGGAGAATATATTTAAGGTCTTATTGCCAACTTCATTGTTACCAATGTTGTAAATGTGTATATATCCAAAGTTTAGATCATAGTCGCTCCTTTCTAATTTTTATTAAAATTTTACTGAAATGTTTACAAACCAAAAGTTCTAAACATGGACGTTGTTTTTTTTATTATTGTTGTTTTTTTTTTAATTAATGCATTTGTCCTATTATTATACCTATCGATAGGCATTGTATATAGCTTTGAGTTAGGCTTGACTTTCTATTAGTTCATGGTTGACCATAAAATATACACCACTTTATCCAAAGTTTAAAAAAATAATTATTGATTTTAAATTTTAAATCTGATTTATGTGATATCTTATTGGCCAAAAACTTTGAAGTCTTATTGTTGCCTTCACTTCCCCCAATGTTATTGTAATAAATATTTCTTGTTTTTTTATATATATTGTCAAAAATTGGGGGTCCATCTTGTTAAATAAATAAGCCTTTCTTTTTTGGCATGGATATGCATTTTTTGGTTGTTCTCATTTAATGGGTACCTTTTTCCTAGGCCCATTTAAATAAAATAAAATAATATTTTCTAGGTAGGATTCAAATGGATGACAATTGTACTTTTTCTTTCAAAATTATTTGAGTGTTAAAGTTAAAATAAAATAATATAATATTTTGTACAATTCGAAGTTGATGGCATTTGTATGTTTTTTTTTCACAATTTTTTTAAGGGTTAAACTTAAATATAAGTTTTATTTTTATATCACAAATTTTGAGTGTTAACCTTAAATATAAGTTTGAGCCTTTTACAATGTATAATCTAAATGTTTTTATGAAAATGTTTTTTTTTAGATCATTCAAAATAATGTGAAGGGATATTGGTTATTATACCTGCCCGCTTGCTATGGTATATAGTATTGGATATGCTATTGATCATCTATTAACTAGGGTTTGACCAAAATAATTTTGAGCATTTTTAAAGGTATAACATTACAATTTGATTTTTTTTAATTTTTTAATTATTTTAAAACGTTTTTCTAAATTGTGATTCATTGTTCAAATGCATCTATTATTGCCGCGGTTCCGGAAGGATCTTCAACATCCTTTAATGAGATGATGCTTGTCTGCCATAGTCAACAAATGAATTTGTTATTCATCTCGATGCATGCAGTGGATTCAATACAACTATTGTTTTATTTTATTATACCTGCATAGCAGCAGGTATATGCTACCATGCAACCTTGTTATTATTAGTATTTTGTTTGTATTTGTATTGAAATGTTTGCATACCAAAGATTTAGATCATTGACACGTTTTTTGAGGTGCTTGAATAAGCCTAACAACTTAAATGTTTACATGGCATGAGTTGCTAAAATAGGCTTGCCAACTTAAATGTTTTCATACCATGAAGCCCTTACACAGCCTTGCAGCCTTAAATGCTTACCTAAATAACTTCTCAGAGTAAATTTTTCCTTGAAATTTTCCATACAATGTTGCAGTGAATTTGGACAATATTGTTGTTCACTACCACTTCAATAGGCATTGTATGTTTCATACTTCGTCCAAGATTTGAATGTAATTTCGTCATTGTTGAAGCTACATACATTGTTTACTGGTTCGGTGAGTGCTTCTTCTTCCTTGGTTTGTCGGTTGTTGGGGTTTTGCATTCATAGTTGGATCTATTTTTTTTTCCTTTGTGGGGTCAATTTGGTGCACCCACAATTCGACCTTCACTTCTGTTGTTCATCGTTTCAGA
>JASDQU010100413.1:20721-32191 GCA_032191745.1 Picea mariana
ATCTTTTATAAAAGAATAGTCTTGTCGATTGGATTGGATGCATACATAAATTACTATAAGGGTGATAGTTATTGATTATTAGTACATGCATGAGACTTGTATGTACTAGCTACACATGCATTTCTTGTACATGTACATTAGTATGTATGAGTTTTCTTGGCTTACATACTAATAGTGTCGGTTAATTGTCATGAATGTGTGAACTGTGTTTCTTTTCCTTTGTATGATGAGATACCTTAACTTCGGGACGAAGTTTCCTGAAGGGTGGGTGTATGTAACAACCCTGGTTAAATAGATGCATAGGGATTATTAAGTAAACTTAATTAGATAATTAATTTTCCTAATATGGTTTTAGTTAAATAATGATCAGTATCAATAATATTATTTATTTATTTATTTATTAATTAATTGTTTATAACTTTTGATTGATTAATTAATTAATTGATTGATTACATAACACATTCAATGATTTGGGTAATAAATTAAGGGGCTTAATAACTTTAATTTAATCCTTATAAAACTTTATGTATGACAGGAAGGGATAAGGTAATAAAGGAGGGGATAAGATAATAAAGGAGGGGATAAGGTAATTAATGGAGGGGAGGAGAGTCAGTGAAGGGGGAGATATGACGGGGAAGAGTCCTACGAGAGAGGCATTATGATTTTGGGGGGAGGAAGCATTTTGGAGGAGGGACTGGATTTCTGTTTGGCATATTTTTTTGGTGTGGGGAGTTTGATATTTGGAGTTTTTTTTGTGAATCATTGCAGGGGGCATTGGGTTGCTAGGGGTTTTGGGCATAGGGGCCAGGATTCCTTATGGTATCTTGGAGCTAGGGACCTAGATAGGGTGCTCTTAGCTAGCTGGGTGGTTAGTCGGTTTGGGCAAGGTTTGTTCAAGTAGCAGGTTGGGCAAGGCAGCAGAGAAGACAATCATATCAGCAGGAGTTAGCATTAGAAAGAGGTATTTTATTTATGAATTTGTTGAGTTTTGTGATGATTATGTAAGTTATTTTCATGTTGTAAATAAAATTTAAATTCTGCTGAATACTATATGCTTATATGATGGTTAATGAATTACTTATGCAATGAGAAAGGAATTTCATGTTTAATTGTATGAATTTTTGGGTTTAATTAAGTTAGGTCACTACAAATACCTTGGAAGAAAAAAATTGATTGGAAAGGAAGATGATTTATTATATGCAACAATAGAGGGTTTTGTTGTGCAATCTTCAAAAAGTCATACCAACTATGCTTGTAAATTAAACATACAAAATGGGTTGGGGCATAGAATATTGGACTAGAAAATGATGATTTGACAACAATGGGATTTCCATTTTCTATTATCCCTTTTTCTTTCTAATTACTCTGCTTAGTCTTCTTTCTGAAATTGCCTTGGTGTGCGGGTTGGTAGACTTATGGGTTCACATTTATGGCCGTGCTTCTACCTTATTCCATACTTACCCACTTTTTCGATTGCAGGTTCTAGGCTGGTGGGTTCAAGATTGCGTGTTTGGTCTTAGAGGTTCCTCATTATACATATTGGCCCTCCTAGCCCACCATCATGCCCTATTTATTATTACATAATTTTCTAGTCAAAAAATCTGAGGTATACAATTTGACCATCGAGTCCTCATGTTTCCTGAGTATCCCTTCACACTATATTTCATATTCCATCTCCTTCGACCCTGCATGTCTCATTAAGAACAATAATGGACAATATACAATGTTTATGCTCGTTTAGTCCTTCTGATCTTGATCTACTCATGCTTGCATAAAAAACAGTTGGACTAGTGACGTGCCCATGAGTAGTCAATCATCCCGAACATCAGCAGATTGACAAGGCCAAAGGTAAATATGCATACATTCTTTTAATTGTATGTTTACCAAACAAATATCCTCAGTTATTTGTTCATATATGGGATGGTGAGTATGTTGATGTCATTTGCAACACATACTTTACAGTTCACAAGAAGTATCAACAAGTGCAAGCAAGATGCCGAAAACAGCACAGGCTCCACAAACTAAGAGGTATGGTTGCAAAACCATGGATCCATAGTTAATCCAATATGTGAGTCTACTTGTACATTCATGGGAGGAAAAAAATGAAAACAAAAAAAATAATTCACATTACCACTCACATTACTTTTCCCTGATAAAAAATTGTCACTAGGTCTAAACTTGTAACACCCAAAATACTATCAATAGAGAGATTAAATAGCCACTGAATTGGACAAGTGTTCATTAGGGAAATAATGGTCATCTATAGAACCTACTTGGACAAGTCAAAAAAAACTAGATCCATTATGTGTGCTAAGATGACAGACAAGGAGGCCCTCATGACAGTTATACTAACTATTCCTACACAACTTGTATACAAACATGCATAAAAGATATTTCCAGGTAATGGGATATCCATTACAAATTTTAATATATTCCCAAAACAGTATATGACCATGGTGATTGTGATCGGATTATATCTCTCAACGAAACAAGTATCGTGGAAAAAATACCTACTATTTGTTCATAATATTGTTTCATCTCGGACACAACTATCAGCCAACTTGCACAAAGCAGTGACATTTACCAAATAAGAACCATTGGCGCAATTGTGACACTCACAAGAAAACTTGGCTCGCAACACATTCTCCATATAAAATATGGAGATTCAAAAAACGACAAGGAAATGGTACCGTTCTTTGTATCCATTTTTGTCCTTTTCTTTCACATGTCCATGTATCTCGATTAAGTTACTCAAATATTGCATTGTTCCATGTTGCATCTGCAATTGTTCGATACCTATTCAAATTTGTTTTCATCAATCAAACAACAATTGCATAAAGGGCAATTTCCACTTATGCTCTTTAAAAATATAACAAAGAAAAAAGATTGTAAAGAAAGGATCTTTCACACAACTAAATCAACATTTGTGACAGAGCTGTGAGCAGACATAGCATGGGATCTCAAGAAGCTAAATATCTCTACAACTGTTGTGCATATACATATATAGTTTCATCCTCACTTTGCTCATACAAATAGCCTTGACCAAATCTCTTCATTTTCTTTTCTTTTTTTTTCTAATTTTTTTGGGGGTGCAACTGTAAATTATATTGTTCAATATATTAACTTCTATGCTCACGTTTCCAGGTTGAAGGTGTTTTGGTTGCAGAAAATGCATACTCGACCCCATTTGAGCCTGTGTGAGTGAAATGAAACTCTCTTTCTTCTACTTTTTCCTTCATAAATGATGATACAATTGATTGTTTGTGATGTAGTAAAAAATGTGCATACATATATAGACATTGCATCAATGTTGCTATCTGAACCGTTGGAAACAAAACCGTGCATTGTACAATTCGATAGCCTTTGTTACAAGATGTGGTTCCCGAGTTAGCATAATTTCCATATGAATCACACCTATAGAAAAAGGCAAAGAGTGTCTACATGTTGTGTGACTTTCAGATACATAGAAAATCTACGTTGAATGAGGACAATGTGATATTGCATATCGGCTGGAAAAAAAAAAATCCGTGTCAAGATTTGTCAGGGAAATGAAAGCCAATGGGACAATTTTTTTTTATATATATTGAATTGTTTGATATATAATGGAATTCCATTTCTTGTTCAATATATCAATATATCAATACATTGGGTGCTTACTTGGTTCTTGGTTGTATGTTTTGCTCTAGAAAATTAATAATACATTCACGATCTTCAAAGTTTTTCTATGATCTTAAAGACTATAAAGGACATTCTTTTCCCTTTGATATAAGTTCTGTGACACAAAATGTGGTATGTTGCTCATTTTAGCACTTTTGTTTGAATGATGAACTTAACAAAATTAATCTCCTAGAATAATTTGAAATAAAAGAATATATACTATGCGAAGTCCAATGGAATTATCATATCAATGAGAGGACATTAAAATTCAAATGTGTTGTTGTTATACTTGCGATGACTAGTATAATAATTTTAGTTAGACATCCTGAAATTGATTTTCCTTGTGGATTTTTGACACTTCTCTTATACAAGCAGATCTTGGAAATTATAAGCATCGCTCGTTGTATCTATTGCTTCATTGAAGAACATGTTCACATGTTTAATGCACTTCATAGTTACTGTTAAGACCATCAATGGCGCTTTGGTACATCAATTTTCGCTTCCAGAAATTGCCATCCCCTTTCTTTTTTACCCTCTTCTTTCCATTTTTGGTTACTTACTCATTTTTGGGAAATTCTATTAGTGTGGAAGTTGGTGGATTCACGTGTTCATATTTCCAATTGCTTTTATATCACCAGCCCAACCGGTCGCTTCCCTGTTTCATATTGAACAAAAATTTTAGATCACAGGTTCCCGCATAAGCGGGTTGCCGGATAGGTGGGTTGAACATTGCATTTCCATTGTTTCATCACTTGCAAAGAGCATTCGGACTTCCGTGATCTACAAATTAGCAAACAAATTCCCCTTTATCTTGTTTTTAGCACTTTTCCTTGGTCGATGAAGTGAGAAAAATTAATCTTGTGGAATAATTTGAAATAACATAATATATACTGTGTGAAGTCCCATGAAAGTATCATATCAACGAGAGGACATTAAAATTCAAATTCCTCATTGTTAGACTTCCGGTGAAGCTGGTTGTACAATAACTTTACTTATACATCCCAAAATTGATTTTCTTGTAGCTTTTCGACGCTTCTCTTATACATACAGATCCTAGAAACTATAAGCATGGCTCACTATATCTATTCCTTCATCAAAGAACCTATTCACATGTTTATTGCAATTCATGGGTACTGTTAACACCATCAATGGACTTTCTTACACCAATTCTTGCTTCCGAAAATTGCCATCCCCTTTTCTTCTTTCCCTCTGCTTTGCATTTCTGGTTACTTACTCATTTTTCAGAAAATGTCTACGTGTGGGAGTTGGCGAATTCACGTCTTCAGATTTCCACTTACGTTATATCACCAACCCCACAAATCGTTTCCCCATTTCATATTGAACAAACTTTTTTCATCGTGGGTTCCGAGATAGGTGGGTTCAACATTGTGTTTGCATTGTTCCACCGCCTGCAAAAAACACCCCAATTTCCACGATCTACAAATTAGCAAACAAATTCCCCTTTATGTCATTTTTAGCACTTTTTGTTGATCGATGAATCTAGAAAAATTCATCTACTAGAATAATTTGAAATCAAACAGTATACACTGTGCGAAGTCCAATGGAACTATCATATCAATGAGAAGATATTAAAATTCAAATTCTTCGTTGTTCTACTTCCGATTAAGCTAACATTACAATAAATTTACTTAAAACAACCCAAAATTGATTTTCTTGCAGCTTTTTGACGCTTCTCTTATACAAACAGAACCTGGAAACTATAACCATGCCTCGATTTCTTATACCAATTTCCATCAATGGGCCTTTCTTATACCAATTCCCGCTTCTGAAAATTGCCATCCCCTTTCTTTTTTCCCTCTGCTTTCCCTTTCTGGTTACTTACTCGTTTTTCAAAAAATTTCTAGCTGCGGGAGTTGGCCGATTCACGTGTTCAAATTTCCCCTGTTACTTTTATATCACCAACCGAACCGACCGCTTCCCCATTTCATATTGAACAATTTTTTTGAATCGTAGGTTCTCGAATAGATGGGTTCAACATTGAGTTTCCATTGTTCCACCACCTGCAAAGAGCACCCAGACTTCCATGATTTAAAAATTAGCAAACAAATTCCCTTTTATCTCTTTTTCTTTCAATTTCTGTTTACTTGGTCCTTTTTGCAGATGTGCCTTTTTCGAATGTCTCATGCTTTTATATACAACACCAAAGTTTTGCAATATGCAAATTGACCCTCGAAATCTGACATTGTCTCCTGTTGCGTGTTACGCAGTTTCCATTCAACAGTTGCGGTAGATTCCATTTGACTATTGACTCCTGATGTCTCTCAAGTAAACCTTGTGGGCATGTTTTCAAGGTTGTCAATATTTATTGTTCCAACTATTTCTAATGCTTTCATATCACGAGTCTGACCATATCCTTGTCCATTGCATACTTGGTCACTATTACCATCGTTGGTTCCTCTCTAGGATTTCTCAACATTGTGCTTCAACTGTTCCGCTATGTGCAAAGTGCACCTGAAATTCCACGATATGAAAATTGATGGTGAGAATATGTCGTTGTGATGTGAAATTTGACCATCGGCCCCTCACGTCTCATGGGTATATCTTGTGGATCCTAGAATCTATAACCATGCCTCTTTTATTATACCAATTCCCATCAATGGGCCTTTCTTATACCAATTCCCACTCTTGAGAATTGCCATCCCCTTTATTTTTTCTCTCTGCTTTCCCTTTCTGGTTACTTGCTCATTTTTCGGAAAATGTCTAGTTGCAGGAGTTGGCGGTTCACATCTTCAGATTTTCCCTGTTACTTTTATATCACTAGCCCGACTGATCGCTTCCCCATTTCATACTGAACAAACTTTTTGAATCACGGATTCCTAGATAGAAAAATAGTACCTGGACTTCCATGATCTACAAATTAGAAAGCAAATTCCCCTTTATCTATTTTTCTTTCAATTTATATTTGCTTGGTCATTTTTCCGAATGTTTCCTTTTTCCGATGTCTCCTGCTTTTACAAACAACACCCAAAGTTTCGCAATATACAAATTGACCCTCATAACAGTTGGGGCAGACACAATTTGACCATCGGCCCCTCACATCTACTGGGTAAATCTTGTGGGATTGTTTTCAAGCTCACCAATATTTCATGTTCTGACTATGTCTAATGCTTTTATATCATGATTCTGACCAACCTCTTGTCCATTGAATACTTGGCCACTATCACCATCGTCGATTCCTGGCTAGGCTTGCTCAACATTGCGCTTTCATTGTTCCTCTACATACAGAGACAACCTAAAATTTCGCAATATACAAATTGATGGCCGAAATATGTCATTGTGACATGTAATTTGACCATCGACCCCTCACGTCTCCTATGTATATCTTCTAGCCCTATTTTTGAAACCCGTATGAACTCCTTCCATACTTATGCGTTTCTTGAAATCCGTTTCATAGATTTGTAGGACAACAAAATTTTCAATGCTTGCTCACTCTTCACCATCCCCACTACCTTCGTACTTTCTAGATATGCAATTAAATCTTTAATTCTAGTATTTCATCGTGCAAGAACAACTAAGATTGTCATTAATGTCCAAAAGGCCGAAGAATATTTGTCATTAATACGAATTAAACCAAGATTTTTGGAGAAAAATGTTATCCTTTCCAAGTATTCATTTCAAACATGATGAAATCTTTAATGCGTGGGCCGGTTGGCACCTTTACAAAATCTCTAATTCTTAATCATTCTTTGTCATCACTGCCACCTTCGCACTTTTTTCTAAATATGTAATTAGTAAGATGTAATGGTAACAACTCATTACACACGAACCCTGGAGATTGCCATTGATCAATGAAAGGCTCAAGGGGATCCCTTCTCATTTTTCATTTCAAACATCTTCTGGAGCAAATGAAAATTCTCGTTAACTTATGGCAGCAGTTTTGTCCAGATAAAGTAAACACCTTTGAACATGATGGCCAAAGGTACCAGTATTCTAGGGCATATTCTTACTACTCATCTCCCTCCACCTAGGAGAAAAAAAGGGATGGTCCCTTGGTGTACCGAGAGATATATTTCAAGCCAAAGAATTCCAATGCAATAGTGCCTGCTCAGACAAATTTTTGGCTTGCATTGATACCTGGCGCAGATGTTGATGTGATGCATTTCGAGATGGAAGAAGATGATCTAATGGATGATGATACGAAAATGGATGATGGTAATGCAAAGACTGGTCCCACTACTACACTCAAATTGAAATAAACTATAATGGGCAACACTTCCCAACTCGGCGATGACAGTCCTGACAACACCAAAAGAATGGGTTACAGAAAATAAATCGATGTTGAACGCAATAGTCACTTTGCAGCCTAAAAGTAGGAATTCCATAAGTTTAGATTAGTCCATTCTGGGTGGAAGAATTTCACTGTAAGGAAATTATCTGTTGATTCTCCCAGAGAGATATTTCAAGAGAAAAAAATATCCAATTGCAGGACCACTGCCCTGATCTCTGGATATGCAATTAACATCTTAGGGAATGAGGACTAGAAGTCCCACTGGTGCAAGTCATATTCATAATAGCCATCTCCTTTCGCCCAGAATGGACTAATTTGGGCCTCTGAAATTGCATGTGCAACCTGTGTCCCTGAAGTTTTCAAATGTGAGGAGATGGTTTCTTGGTGTGTCCTAAATTTCAGTTTTGGGATATTCTGTTTTCCCTACAATGTTTTTCGTCTTCTTCCTCACGAGAAGCTTGTGAGAAATATGAATTTTATCACATGGAGTTTGTGCATCTCCTTCAAACCAAGGATTTACCCCACTGCGGACCCAATTTTGTGTTTCTTTGTTGGCTCAGGGCTTCTACAAAATATTGATATCTGGGCAACGAAAATTTATCCAATGATGATAAGGCTACAAGGATTTCCTTAAAAAAAAGACCACGGTAATCAGTTTTCTATGCATGTTGAATAGCATCTTGATGGGTCATGCATGTTGTAGATCCCACGCCTGTATCTATGGAAAATATGTTCATTGTTTTGGCCCAAAGAACGTGGTCCAATTTCTATGTATAGATATACAATGCTCGGTATTGTTTTATTTTAATGGATTTACTACTAGCAAATTTTCCTTGGGACTCTTGTTTGTTGCTTATTTTCTAGATTTAACGCCTCTTCTCATTGGCATGGTTCGATAGTCTCATAGTTCTTTGATATTGTATTCACTTACGTAATTTGTTCTAAAATGGAACATTTAACAATTATATGGAAATGCATTGTGTCGTTCCATCAAGATTTTATGGAAACAAAAAAACAAATTTCAGACAGATTTCAATCCAATGTTCAATTCTGTTCATGATGCAAATATAACATAGCAATACCAAATCACAATGTTACAACAAGATCATCATTCTTGTTTCTAGACATGCAATTATTAAGGTTTACTGATAACAACCCATAATGCAAGAGGTTTAATACTTAAGTTAATATGTTACAGTCGTAGAAAAATGTATCTAATCTTCAAGAAATCATTTGCTGATAATTACTATAATATAATGGTTTTGCAACAATGGGGCTTGTTTGAAACCAATTCCCTCTTACGGAAATTTCCCTTCACCTTTCTATTTTCCAACTCTTTTATCCCTTGTAGTTATTGTTTCTAGTTACTTAGTTGTTTTTTCTGAAAATGTCTTGCTATGCGGGTTGGCGAGTTCACGTGTTTCGACCGAGCACTTCCACTTTGTCTAAATTGCATTTTCAATTGTTTTGTGACCTGCAAACAACACTGTGGCTTCTGTGATATGCATATTTACTGATGGACTCCCACATCATCCCCTCTTCCGTGTTAAACATTTTGCACTCAAATGTTTCGATATATACAATTTGATAGTTGGGGCCTTACGTCTATTCAGGAACCCGTCACCCTATTTTGAGGCCCGTCTGACTAGTTTCCATACATGACCATTTCTTGTCATATCTGTTGCGGATTGTTGAGTTCGAGGGTTCAGGAAATTTCAAATTTATAGTTTCTCTTTCATGTGCCTGCTACCTTCAGATTTCTTTCCAAGTATATGCAATATGTATACAACTTCTCCAGCAACATGCAGAAAATATCTTTCCAAGAAATGGAATATCTATTGCATATTTGAATATATTGGACCTTCTTTTTCCTCTTCTATACTTGACCAAATTCGTGTTTCTTTTTTCTCTCTACTTTATTTCTTGTTACTTAGTCGTTTTTCCGAAAATTTCTCAATGCGTGTGTTGGCTGACTAACATATTCACATTTGCGTTCATGCTTTTATATCGCAACGCGGAGAAACCAACACCCATTTGATGCATAGGCACTTCTCAGATCATGGATTCCTAGGAAGGAAACCTCTATATTGCACTTCCATTGTTCTATTGCGTGCAAACAACGCTCGGACCTCTGCGATATACAAATTTACTTCCACACTCCCACATCAAACCATGATCCATGACACATAGTATTCACACAAAATTTCTGAGGACTACAATTGTGAATTCCGGAGCAGGCAGAGTGCATTTCCAATGTTCCTTGACCTGCAAAGAGCCCCCTAACTTCCATGATATAAAAATTGCCTTTCAGATGCCTGAATCATCTCCTTTTCCAACTTATACAGTATGCACTCAAAAGTTCTGATCAATACAATTTGACCATTAGGGCCTAATATATCCTAGGGAACCCTTGTCACCCTATTTTGAAGACCGTTCGTCCACTTTCCAGGACCATTTCTTGCAATCTCTTCTGCAAATCTTCGAGTTGGCATGTTCAGACAATTTCCATTTCCTAGTCATTGTTTTATGTGCTCGCCACCTTCACACTTATTTCCAAGTATATGCAATCAATATATAACTTCTCTAGAAACATGCAGAAAAGATCGACATTTGTTTTCTATACTTAAAAAAATTCTTGTTTCTCTTTTCCCCATACTTTATCTTTCTCATCACTTAGTTGTTTTTCTGAAAATGTCTAGTTGTGCGGGTTGGTGGACTTACAGGTTCACATGTTCACTCATGCTTTTATATCACGAATCTGACTGCTCACTTCCCGATTCCACGTCCAGTCACTTCTCTGATCACGGGTTCGCAGGTAGGCAGGCTCTAGATTGCACTTCTATTTTTCTGTGACCTACAAATAGTACCTTGACTTCCATGATATACAAATTTACAACCGGAATCACATCACATTGTCTTCCGTGTAATAGTCTACCTATCATGCCCTTTTCGGTGGTACACATTTTGCACTGAAAACTTTTGACACATACAATTTGACCGTCGGGTCTGAACGTCTCCTGTGGAACTATTGTCACCCCATTTAGAACCCCACCTATCTACTCTCCATACTTAACCATTTCTTAAAAGTTCTTTCATGGATCATCGGGTTGGCAAGTTCAAGAAATATTCAATTCCTAATAATTGTCTCCTATGCCTGCACCCTTTTCAATTACCAATTGGAAATAATATATACGTTGTTATTTCTAAGTATGCACTTAAAAAGAATTAATGCTAAACCAGGATTTGAGGAGATCTCCCATTAATATACATAAAACCAAAATTTTTGAATGGTTGTATTATCCCTTTCGAGTGTTTATTTCAAACATCATGGAATGTCATTTGCACGTTGACAGGTTAGTCCATCCACAAAATCTTCAATCCTCGATTCTGAAAACGAGTCCGACCCACTGTTTCCCTATTCCATACTTAGCCACTTTCCTAGAATTCCTCAAATATACAAACCCACCGCTAAGCTGCCCCATCATACTCTCTTATGTTTTACACGTATTGCAGTCAAAAATTTCAATACATAAAGTTTGACCCTCGGACAATCACCTCTCGTGT
>JASDQU010100413.1:42680-86589 GCA_032191745.1 Picea mariana
TAAACCACAGTTATCTAAATAAAATTGTTGAACTAGATAATTGTAATTAAAGGATTTCACAAACATTTGATTGGTTTATTGTATTTTATAAAAGAATAGTCTTGTCGATTGGATTGGATGCATACATAAATTACTATAAGGGTGATAGTTATTGATTATTAGTACATGCATGAGACTTGTATGCACTAGCTACACATGCATTTCTTGTACATGTACATTAGTATGTATGAGTTTTCTTGGCTTACTTACCAATAGTGTCAGTTAATTGTCATGAATGTGTGAACCATGTTTCTTTTCCTTTGTATCACGAGATACCTTAAATTTGGGACAAAGTTTCCTGAAGGGTGGGTGTATGCAACAACCCTGGTTAAATAGATGCATAGGGATTATTAAGTAAAATTAATTAGATAATTAATTTTCCTAATATGGTTTTAGTTAAACAATGATCAATATTAATAATATTATATATTTATTAATTAATTGTTTATAACTTTTGATTGATTAATCAATTAATTAATTTATTACATAACACATTCAATGATTTGGGTAATAAATTAAGTGGCTTAATAACTTTAATTTAATCCTTATAAAACTTTACCTATGACAGGAAGGGATAAGGTAATAATGGAGTGGATAAGATAATAAAGGAGGGGATAAGGTAATTAATAGAGGGGAGGAGAGTCGGTGAAGGGGGAGATATGACGGGGAAGAGTCCTATGAGAGAGGCATTATGATTTTGGGGGGAGGAAGCATTTTGGAGGAGGGACTGGATTTTTATTTGGGATATTTTTTTGGTGTGGGGAGTTTGATATTTGGAGTTTGTTTTGTGAATCATTGCAGGGGGCACCAGGTTGCTGGGGGTTTTGGGCACAGGGTTCAGGATTCTTTACTGTATCCTAGAGCTAGGGATTTGGACAGGCTACTCCTAGCTGGTTGGGTGGTTAGTCAGTTTGGGAAGGGTTTGGTCAAGTAGCACGCTGGGCAAGGCATCAGAGAAGACAACCATATCAGCGGGAGTTAGCAACAGAAAGTGGTATTTTATTTATGAATTTGCCGAGTTTTGCGATGATTATGTAAGTTATTTTCATGTTGTAAATAAAATTTAAATTCTACTGAATACTATATGCTTATATGATGGTTAATGAATTACTTATGCAATGAGAAAGGAATTTCGTGTTTAATTGTATAAATTTTTGGGTTTAATTAAGTTAGGTCACTATAGCTACCTTGGAAGAAACAAATTGATTGGAAAGGAAGATGATTTCTTATATGCAACAATAGAGGGTTTTGTTGTGCAATCTTCAAAAAGTAATACCAACTGTGCTAGTAAATTAAACATACAAAATGGGTTGGGGCATAGAATATTGGACTAGAAAACAATGATTTGACAACAATGGGATTTCCATTTTCTATTATCCCTTTTTCTTTCTAATTACTCTGCTTAGTCTTCTTTCCAAAATTGCCTTGGTGTGTGGGTTGGTAGACTCATGGGTTCACATTTATGGTCGTGCTTCTACATTATTCCATACTTGCCCACTTTGTTGATTGCAGGTTATAGGTTGGTGGGTTCAAGATTGCATGTTTGGCCTTAGAGTTTCCACGTTATACAGATTGGCCCTCCTACCCCACCATCATGCCCTATTTATTATTACATAATTTTCTAGTCAAAAAATCTAAGGCATACAATTTGACGATCGAGTCCTCATGTTTCTTGAGTATCCCTTCACACTATATTTCATATTCTATCTCCTTCGACCCTGCATGTCTCATTAAGAACAATAATGGACAATATACAATTAATATTCTTGTTTAGTCCTTCTGATCTTAATCTACACATGCTTGCATAAAAAACAGTTGGACTAGTGACATGCCCATGAGTAGTCAATCATCTCGAACATCAACAGATTGACAAGGCCAAAGGTAAATATGCATACATTATTTTACTTGTATGTTTACCAAACAAATATCCTCAGTTATTTGTTCATATATGGGATGGTGAGTATGTTGATGTCATCTACAACACATACTTTGCAGTTCACAAGAAGTATCAACAAGTGCAAGCGAGATGTCGAAAATAGCACAGGCTCCGCAAACTAAGAGGTATGGTTGCAAAACCCTGGATCCATAGTTAATCCAAGATGTGAGTCTACTTGTACATTCTTGGGAGGAAAAAATGAAAACAAAAAAAACAATTCACATTACCACTCACATTATTTTTCCCTGTTCAAAAATTGTCACTAGGTCTAAACTTGTAACACCCAAAATACTATCAATAAAGAGATTAAATAGCCGCTGAATTGGACAAGTGTTCATCAGGGAAATAATGGTCGTCTATAGAACCTACTTGGACAAGTCAAACAAAAGTAGATCCATTATGCGTGCTAAGATGACAGACAAGGAGGCCCTCATGATAGTTATACTAACTATTCCTACAGAACTTGTACACAAACATGCATAAAAGATATTTCCAGGTAATGGGATATCCATTACAAATTTTAATATATTCCCAAAATAGTATATGCCCATGGTGATTGTGATCGGATTATATCTCTCAATGAAACAAGTATCGTGGAAAAAATACCTACTATTTGTTCATAATATTGCTTCATCCTAGACACAACTATCAGCCAACTTGCACAAAGTAGTGACATTTACCCAATCAGAACCATTGGCGCAACTATGACACTCGCAAGAAAACTTGGCTCAAAACACATTCTCCATATAAAATATGGAGATTCAAACAATGACAAGGAAATGGTATTGTTCTTTGTATCCAGTTTTGTCCTTTTCTTTCACACGTCCATGTATCTCGGTTAAGCTACTCAAATATTGCATTGTTCCATGTTGCATCTGCAATTGTTCGATACCTATTCAAATTTGTTTTCATCATTCTATCAACAGTTGCATAAAGGGAAATTTCCACTTATGCTCTTCAAAAAATATAACAAAGAAAAGAGATGGTAAAGAAAGGATCTTTCACACAACTTAATCAACATTTGTGACAGAGTTGTGAGCAAACATAACATGGGATCTCAAGAAGCTAAATAGCTCTACAACTATTGTGCATATACATATATAGTTTCATCCTCACTTTGCTCATACAANTTTTGGGGGGGGGGTGCAGCTGTAAATTATATTGTTCAATATATTAACTTCTATGCTCATGTTTCCAGGTTGAATGTGTTTTGGTTGCAGAAAATGAATACTCGACCCCATTTGAGCCTGTGTGAGTGAAATGAAACTCTCTTTCTTCTACTTCTACCTTCATAAATGATGATATGATTGATTGTTTGTGATGCAGTAAAAAATGTGCATACATATATAGACATTGCCTCAATGTTGCTATCTGAACCGTTGGAAACAAAACCGTGCATTATACAATTCGATAGCCTTTGTTACAAGATGTGCTTCCTGAGTTAGCATAATTTCCATATGAATCATACCTATAGAAAAAGGCAAAGAGTGTCTACATGTTGTGCGACTTTCAGATACATAGAAAATCTACGTTGAATGAGGACAATGCGATATTGCGTATTGGCTGGAAAAAAAAAAATTGTGTCAAGATTTGTCAAGGAAACAAAAGCCAATGGGACGATTTTTTTATATATATATATATCGAATTGTTTGATATATAATGTAATTCCATTTCTTGTTCAATATATCAATATATCAATACAGTGGGTGCTTACTTGGTTCTTGGTTGTATGTTTTGGTCTAGAAAATTAATAATACATTCAGGATCTTCACATTTTTTCTACAATCTTAAATACTATATAGGACATTCTTTTCCCTTTGATATAAGTTCTGTGACACAAAATGTGGTATGTTGCTAATTTTAGCACTTTTGTATGATTGATGAACTTAACAAAATTAATCTCCTAAAATAATTTGAAATAAAAGAATATATACTATGCAAAGTCCAATGTAATTATCATATCAACGAGAGGACATTAAAATTCAAATTTGTTGTTGTTATACTTGCGATGATCAGTATAACAATTTTAGTTAAACATCCCGAAATTGATTTTCCTTGTGGATTTTTTACGCTTCTCTTATACAAGCAGATCCTGGAAACTATAAGCATCGCTTGTTGTATCTATTCCTTCATTGAAGAACATGTTCACACGTTTAATGCACTTCATAGTTACTATTAAGACCATCAATAGCGCTTTGGTACATCAATTTTCGCTTCCAGAAATTGCCATCCCCTTTATTTTTTACCCTCTTCTTTCCATTTTTGGTTACTTACTCGTTTTTGGGAAATTGTATTAGTGCGGAAGTTGGTGGATTCACGTGTTCGGATTTCCAATTGCTTGTATATCACTAGCCCAACTGGTCGCTTCCCCGGATAGGTGGGTTCAACATTGCATTTTCATTGTTCTGTCACCTGCAAAGAGCACTCGGACTTCCGCAATCTACAAATTAGCAAACAAATTCCCCTTTATCTTGTTTTTAGCACTTTTCCTTGGTCAATGAAGTGAGAAAAATTAATCTCGTGGAATAATTTGAAATAAAATAATATATACTGTGCGAATTCCAATGAAAGTATCATATCAACAAGAGGACATTAAAATTCAAATTCCTCGTTGTTAGACTTGCGGTGAAGTTGATAGTACAATAAATTTACTTATACATCCCAAAATCGATTTTCTTGTAGCTTTTCGATGCTTCTCTTATACATACAGATCTTGGAAACTATAAGCATGGCTCACTATATCTATTCCTTGATTGAAGAACCTATTCACATGTTTATTGCAATTCATGGTTACTGTTAACACCATCAATGCACTTTCTTACACCAATTCCTGCTTCCAAAAATTGCCATCCCCTTTTCTTTTTTCCCTCTGCTTTGCATTTCTCGTTACTTACTTGTTTTTCAGAAAATGTCTACGTGTGGGAGTTGGTGGATTCACATCTTCATATTTCCACTTACTTTATATCACCAACCCAATAAATCGTTTCCCCATTTTATATTGAACAAACTTTTTTCATCGCGGGTTCCCAGATAGGCCGGTTCAACATTGTGTTTGCATTGTTCCGCCACCTGCAAACAAAACCCTAATTTCCACGATCTACAAATTAGCAAACAAATTCCCCTTTATGTCATTTTTAGCACTTTTCCTTGATCGATGAATCTAGAAAAATTCATCTCCTGGAATAATTTGAAATCAAACAATATACACTATGCAAAGTCCAATATAACTATCATATCAATGAGAAGAAATTAAAATTCAAATTTTTCGTTGATCTACTTGCAATTAAGCTAACATTACAATAAATTTACGTAAAACAACCCAAAATTGATTTTCTTGCAGCTTTTTGATGCTTCTCTTATACAAACAGATCCTGGAAACTATAACCATGCCTCGATTTCTTATACCAATTTCCATCAATGGGCCTTTCTTATACCAATTCCCGCTTCTGAAAAATTGCTATCCCCTTTCTTTTTTCCCTCTGCTTTCCCTTTCTGGTTACTTACTCATTTTTTGAAAAATGTCTAGCTGCGGGAGTTGGCCGATTCATGTGTTCAAATTTCCCCTATTACTTTTATATCACCAACCCAACCGACCACTTCCCCGTTTCATATTGAACAAAATTTTTGAATCGTAGGTTCCCGAATAGATGGGTTCAACATTGAGTTTCCATTGTTGCACTGCCTACAAAGAGCACCCAGACTTCCACAATTTACAAATTAGCAAACAAATTTGCTTTTATCTCTTTTGCTTTCAATTTTTGTTTACTTGGTCCTTTTTGAAAATGTGCCTTTTTCAAATGTCTCCTGCTTTTATATACAACACCCAAAGTTCCGCAATATACAAATTGACCCTCGAAATCTTTCATTGTCTCCTGTTGCGTGTTACACAGTTTCCATTCAACAGTTGGGGTAGATTCCATTTGACTATTGATCCCTCACGTCTCTCGAGTAAACCTTGTGGGCATGTTTTCAAGCTTGTCAATATTTATTGTTCCAACTATGTCTAATGATTTCATATCACGAGTCTGACCATATCCTTGTCCATTGCATACTTGGTCACTATTACCATCGTTGGTTCCTGTCTAGGCTTGCTCAACATTGTGCTTCAACTGTTCTTCTATGTGCAAAGCACACCCAAAATTCCACGATGCAAATTGATGGTGAGAATATGTCGTTGTGACGTGAAATTTGACCATCGACGCCTCACATCTCGTGGGTGTATCTTGTGGATCCTAGAAACTATAACCATGCCTCTCTTTATTATACCAATTCCCATCAATGGGCCTTTCTTATACCAATTCTCGCTCCTGAAAATAGCCATCTCCTTTATTTTTTTCCTCTGCTTTCCCTTTTAGGTTACTTGCTTGTTTTTCGGAAAATGTCTATTTGCGGGAGTTGGCGGTTCATGTCTTCAGATTTCCCTTGTCACTTTTATATCACTAGCCCGACAGATCACTTCCCCATTTCATATTGAACAAACTTTTTGAATCGCGAGTTCCCAGATAGATGGGTTCAGCATTGCGCTTCCATTGTTCCACCACCTACAAACAGTACCCAGACTTCCGTGATCTACAAATTAGAAAACAAATTCCCCTTTATCTATTTTTCTTTCAATTTCTATTTACTTGGTCATTTTTCCGAATGTTTCCTTTTTCCGAATGTCTCTTACTTTTACAAACAACACCCAAAGTTCTGCAATATACAAATTGACCCTTGTAACAGCTGGGGCAGATATAATTTGACCATCGGCCCCTCACATCTCCTGGGTAAATCTTGTGGGTTTGTTTTCAAGCTCACCAATATTTCATGTTCTGACTATGTCTAATGCTTTTATATCACGATTCCGACCAATCTCTTGTCCATTGAATACTTCGTCACTATCACCATCGCCAGTTTCTGGCCAGGCTTGCTCAACATTGCGCTTCCACTGTTCCTCTACATAAAAAGAGAACCCAGAATTTCGCAATATACAAATTGATGGCTGAAATATATCGTTGTGACATGTAATTTGACCATCGGCCCCTCACGTCTCCTTGGTATATCTTGTGGCCCTATTTTTGAAACCTGCCTGACCTCTTTCCATACTTATGAATTTCTTGAAATCTGTTTCACAGATTGGTGGGACGACAAAATGTGCAATCCTTGCTCGCTCTTCACCATACCCACTACCTTCGTACTTTCTAGATATGCAATTAAATCTTTAATTCTAGTATTTCATCATGCAAGAACAGCTAATATTGTCATTAATGTCCAAAAGGCCGAAGAATATTTGTCATTAATACAAATTAAACCAAGATTTTTGGAGAAAAATGTTATCCTTTCCAAGTATTCATTTCAAACATGATGAAATCTTTAATGCGTGGGCCGGTTGGCACCTTTACGAAATCTCTAATTCTTAATCGTTCTTTGTCATCACCACCACCTTCGCACTTTTTTCTAAATATGTAATTAGTAAGATTTAATGGTAACAACTCATTACACATGAACCTTGGAGATTTCCATTGATCAATGAAAGGCTCAAGGGGATCTTGCATTGATACGCATTAAACCAATATTTACGGACGGTTATATTATCCCTCCTCAATTTTCATTTCAAACATCTTCTCGAGAAAACGGAAATTCTCGTTAACTTATGGTAGCAGTTCTGTCTAGATAAAGTAAACACCTTCAAACATGATGGCCAGAGGTACCAGTATTCCAGGGCATATTCTTACTACTCATCTCCCTCCACCTAGGAGAAAAAAAGGAGATGGTTCCTTGGTGTACCGAGAGATATATTTCAAGCCAAAGAATTCCAATGCAACAGTGCCTACTCAGACAACTTTTCAACTTGCATTGATACCTGGCGCAGATGTTGATGTGATGCATTTCGAGCTGGAAGAAGATGATCTGATGGATGATGATACGAAAATGGATGATGGTAATGCAAAGATTGGTCCCACAACTACACGCAGATTGAAATCAACTACAATGGGCAACACTTCCCAGCTCGACAATGACAGTCCTGACAACACCAAAAGAATGGGTTACAGAAAATAAACCAATGTTGAATGCAATAGTCACTTTGCAACCTGAAAGTAGGAATTCCATAAGTTTATATTAGTCCGTTCTGGGTGGAAGAATTTCACTGTAAGGAAATTATCTGTTGATGCTTCTAGAGATATATTTCAAGAGAAAAAAATATTCAATTGCGGGACCACTGCCCTGATCTCTGGATATGCAATTAACATCTTAGGGAATGAGGACTAGAAGTCCCACTAGTGCAAGGAATATTCCTAATAGCCATCTCCTTTCGCCCAGAATAGACTAATTTGGGCCTCTGGAATTACACGTGCAACCTGTGTCCCTGAAGTTTTCAAATGTGAGGAGATGGTTTCTTGGTGTGTCCTAAATTTCAGTTTTGGGATATTCAGTTTTCCCTGCAACGTTTTTCGTCTTCTTCCTCACGAGAAGCTTGTGAGAGAAATGAATTTTACCACATGGAGTTTGTCCATCTCCTTCAAACCAAGGATTTACCCCGCTGCAGACCCAATTTCATGTTTCTTTGTCGGCTCAGGTCTTCTACAAAATATTGAGATCTAGGCACCGAAAATTGATCCAACGACAATAAGGCAACAAGGATTTCCTTAAAAAAAAAACCATGGTAATCAGTTTTCTATGCATGTTGAATAACATCTCGATGGCTTCTGCATGTTGCAGATCCCGTGCCTATGCCTATGGCAAATATGTTCAGTGTTTTGGCCCAAAGAACGTGGTCCAATTTCTATGCATAGATATACAGTGCTCGGTATTTTTTTATTTTAATGGATTTACTATTAAAACAAATTCCTTGGGACTCTTGTTTGTTGCTTATTTTCTAGATTTAACACCTCTTCTCATTGGCATGGCTTGATAGTCTCATAGTTCTTTGATATTGTATTCGCTTACGTAATTTGTTCTAAAATGGAACATTTAACAATTATATGGAAATGTATTGTGTCGTTCCATCAGGATTTTATGGAAACAAAAAAACAAAGTTCAGACAGATTTCAATCCAATGTTCATTTCTGTTCATGATGCAAATATAACATAGCAATACCAAATCACAATGTTACAGCAAGATCGTCATTCTTGTTTCTATACATGCAATTATTAAGGTTTACTGATAACAACCCATAATGCAAGAAGTTTAATACTTAAGTTAATATGTTACAGTCGTGGAAAAATGTATCTAATCTTCAAGAAATCATTTGTTTATAATTACTAGAATATAATGGTTTTGCAACAATGGGGCTTGTTTGAAACCAATTCCCACTTACGAAAATTTCCCTGCACCTTTCTATTTTCCAACTCTTTTATCCCCTGTAGTTTTTGTTTCTAGTTATTTAGTTGTTTTTTTCGAAAATGTCTTGCTATGCAGGTTGGCGAATTCATGTGTTTCGACTGAGCGCTTCCACTTTGTCTAAATTGCATTTTCAATTGTTCTATGACCTGCAAACAACACTGTGGCTTCTGTGATATGCATATTTACTAATGGACTCCCACATCATCGCCTCTTCTGTGTTAAACATTTTTCACTCAAATGTTTTGATATATACAATTTGATAGTTGGGGCCTTACGTGTATTCGGGAACCTGTCACCCTATTTTGAGGCCCGTCTGACTAGTTTCCATACTTGGCCATTTCTTGACATCTCTGTCGTGGATTGTTGAGTTCAAGGGTTCAAGAAATTTCAAATTTATAGTTTCTCTTTCGTGTGCCTGCTACCTTTAGATTTCTTTCCAAGTATATGCAATATGTATACAACTTCTCCAGCAACATGCAGAAAATATCTTTCCAAGAAATGGAATATCTATTGCATATTTGAATATATTGGACCTTCTTTTTCCTCTTCTATACTTGACCAAATCCATTTTTCTTTTTTCTCTCTACTTTATTTCTTGTTACTTAGTTGTTTTTCCGAAAATGTCTCAATGCGTGTGTTGGCCGACTAACGGATTCACATTTGCATTCATGCTTTGATATCGCGACTCGGAGCAACCAAAACCCATTTGATGCATAGGCACTTCTCAAATCGTGGATTCCCGAGAAGGAAACCTCTATATTGCACCTCCATTGTTCCGTTGCGTGCAAACAACACTTGGACCTCTGCGATATACAAATTTACTTCCACACTCCCACATCAAACCATGATCTGTGACACATAGTTTAAACATGCAATTTCTGAGGACTGCAATTGTGAATTTCGGAGGAGGCAGAGTGCATTTCCAATGTTCCTTGACCTGCAAAGAGCCCCCTGACTTCCATGATATAAAAATTTCCTTTCAGATGCCTGGATCATCTCCTTTTTCAACTTATATAGTATGCACTCAAAAGTTTTAATCAATACAATTTGATCATTAGGGCCTAATATCTCCTTGGGAACCCTTGTTAGCCTATTTTGAAGCCCATCCATCTGCTTTCCAGGACCATTTATTGCAATCTCTTTTGCAGATCATTGGGTTGGCCTGTTCAGACAATTTCCATTTCCTAGTCATTGTTTTATGTGCCCGCCACCTTCGCACTTATTTCCAAGTATATGAAATCAATACATAACTTCTCTAGAAACATGCAAAAAAGATCGACATTTGTCTTCTATACTTAAAAAAATTCTCGTTTCTCTTTTCCCCGTACTTTATCTTTCTCATCACTTAGTTGTTTTTTCGAAAATGTCTAGTTGGACAGGTTGGTTGACTTACATGTTCACATTTTCACTCGTGCTTTTATATCATGACTCTGACTGCTCACTTCCTAATTCCATGTCCAGTCACTTCTCCGATCGTGGATTTCTGGGTAGGTGGGCTATAGATTGCACTTCTATTGTTTTGTGACCTGCAAATAGTACCTTGACTTCTGTGATATACAAATTTACAACTGGAATCACATCACATTGTCTTATGTGTAACAGTCTACCTATCATGCTCTTTTCGGTGGTACACATTTTGCACTGAAAACTTTCGACACATACAATTTGACCATCGGGTCCAAACGTCTCTTGTGGAACTATTGTCACCCCATTTAGAACCCCATCCATCTGCTTTCCATACTTAACCATTTATTAGAATTTCTTTCGCGGATCGTCGGGTTGGCGAGTTCAAGAAATATCCAATTCCTAATAACTGTCTCCTATGCGTGCACCCTTTTCAATTACCAATTGGAAATTATATATACGTTGTTATTTCTAAGTATGCACTTATAAAGAATTAATGCTAAACTAGGATTTGAGGAGATCTCCCATTCATATACATAAAACCAAAATTTTTGGATGGTTGTATTATCCCTTCCGAGTGTTTATTTCAAACATCATGGAATGTCATTTGCACGTCGACGGGTTAGTCCATCCACAAAATCTTCAATCCTTGATTCTGAAAATGAGTCTGACCCACCATTTCCCTATTCCATACTTAGCCACTTTCCTAGAATTCCTCAAATATACAAACCTGCCACTAAGCTGCCCCATCATACTCTCTTATGTTTTACACGAATTGCAGTAAAAAAATTCGATACATAAAATTTGACCCTCGGACAATCACCTCTTGTGTGTATTCCCGTAACCCTATTTTGAATCTCATCCAATCGTTTTTCAAACCTTGCTATTTGTTCCTTGTTTTTCCCCGTCTCTCTGAACTTCGCACTTGTTTATAATAAAAAATTGTTTACAAGAATAACGGGACATGACTCCACAACAATTTTTTCCTGAATGACTCTTTATATTTTGTATTTCACAGTCAAGGAACAAGCCATTTTTTATTGGGGAAAGCTAATTTCCCATGAATTATGTTCCCAATTGTCAAGGTTCAAAAAGGAGAAGAGATTTTTTATGTCATCCTACTTAGTTTTTGCGATAACACATTGTTGTTAGTTTCCAGGACTGTCTTTGTCCAAGAAGGTCAACTGAGAATTTGACCCAGTAACATTCTGGTACCATGCCTTGTGGAAGCACAAGGCCTCCCACTGTTTTTATGAGGTTTTTAATGGCTTTGTGTCTGTTTTCAAAGTTTTGTTGTTGGAAGAAGATGCTCCTCAGATATCTTACCAGGAAACCAGTTTTTTGGACAGGAAGGGGGCAATTAAATATATGGATAATTACACTCTGATAAGGATTTTTGTCTCCAAGGAAAAACCTGCTCTCCTTCCATGTCACATTACAGACATAATGTTTGTCACATAAATAGCAAGGCAATACAACTACTGCTTTCATCTATTCGAAGAAAAGAAGAAAAAATAGTTCATTCCTCTGCCTTGGAAAGTCGGGGACTTCATGTTGAGGAACGTCAAAAAAATTGAAGAATTTGTAGCCCAATTTAGAAACCTAAACCTAAGATATGTTGAAACCTTAACAGGGTTCGACCTCGACAATGTTTTTTTCCAACATTTACAAACACTTCGCTTGGGCAATTCTTTTTTCAAAAAACACCTGACCGAAAATAGATACACTCGCGACAAAGCTCTTGCTTCTCATAACAATGACCCATACAGACTCCAAAGCACCATTGAATTGAACAAGCAACAGGGAAAAGACCCCGGTGAGAAGAGTGCTCAATCAACGAATATCACTCCCAAAAGTACAACATCCCGGAGCATCGCTCCAACGACCCACCACAACAACAAAGAAACTCAAATTTCTTCAAACGGAGGAGATAATGACCCTCCTCACCCTAAAATTGATACTTCTCACAAGCTTCCATTGGACAAGAAGAGAAAAAAAAATGTGGGATAGGCGGAAGATCGCGAAATTTAGAGTGAGAACATGTAACTTGAACCTGATCTGGATAGTGTATTCCGCTACCTTGATCAACCCACAGATGCAATTCAACATAGTTGTCCAATGGACATATCTGATACCAAACATTTCGACGAAAATGAAGCCTTCGTGTTCGAGAGCGAGGTTTTTGACAACGAGTCCAAAAAAATAATTATTGAAAAAAAAGATGTAAAAAATAAGAAAGTAAAATCTCGTTCGGAGGTTAACCTTGCCAATATGCGGTTGTCCCAAATCTGTCAACTTCACATAGTGACCGAAGATGCTCTTGATGATTTCATTGGAGGGATTGAAGGTGAGAATGAAAGACTGAAGGACCGGGTCAAGGAATTGGAAGAAGCTTTGATCCCTATGCCACTACTTGTTAATCCTTTGGAAATAGCCATGCCAAAGACTCCTTCAGCCAAGTTAAAAGGATCCTCCGGTGTCTTCATATCCTGTAGAGGATATGTGGAGAATAATATCAAGAAAATAATGGAACTAATTGTCGAGGCCTGGGAAACATTGCAAACCATGACTTTCCTTGGAACGAGGGCACACAAGTTGTTAGAACATTTGCAGGCGGAGTTAAAAGATGAAAAAAATTTCTATTTAAACATGGTCCTTCCTTTTGGCGCCATTCTTAAGAACATGACAGAAATGAAAAGAAGAGAACAAGATCTCTCATCCAAAAAATGAATCGGTCAATTAAATGCATGCTAGAAAGAAAAAGTGAAGAACCTGCATCTCATTGTCCAATCATGTGAACAAGCCATCTCAATAAAAGAAAAATTGTTCACAAAGTTGGCCAGAATAAACTTAGCCAGAATGACCAACCACTTCCAAGACCCCAACTTAATCCTCAACTCCTTGCCCTTAACTAAACGCACCTTCAGTGAACAGGTTGATATTTTTAAGGAGTTGTCTTTGAAGAAGTTTTACAGCATCCATGAATATGGTCAAGATGACGTCGACAATGGCTAGTTGACTACTTGGTACATAATAAGGAAATTGATGAGGCTCTCTGTAATCTTTCTATCAACTTCAAGGAATTGGAAAATGAATTTTTCAACATAAAAATCCAGAAGGAGATTAACGTCACCCCAATGAGAAGCTACATTGAATAATGGCTCGAAAGTGAATTGAAACAGATCGCGCACTTACCTTGATTCCAGTAGCCATCGATGACATCAATGAAAAGGCATCAGCAAGAAAATAGCAAAAGAGGCCATATGTACCATCACTGTAATTCTATACTGATCACATCATGCTTTGTTTATCAACCCAGTTATTCCACTGTTTTAAATACAAATGTCTAGCCAAAGACACATACATTTCAATTTGTTGTTTTGAGGTATTACACTCTACCATCGGTCACTTCTTCTTTCTACAGTCCCGTTTCTTGTACATATTTCTCTTATGGTCCGCGGGAGCCCGAATCCCAGTCTATATGACAAACACATTTTATTTACAAGGAATTTGTTTTTATATATTTCAAATAAAAAATACTTATGGCCTCATAAATTTTTATCTTCAACTATGCTTAGCCCCAATTCGAGTCCATATGACAAATGCATTTAAATTTCGAGGAAAATGTAACTTATTTTATATACTTCAAATTAAGTTGATTTTTATCTCATTTTATATTTATGTCATCATAAATTTTTATCTTTCGCTATGCAGAAATTGTATTTTCTTAATTTAAATATAACTTTATTTTGTAGTGTCACATATACCCACAAAATAGATTCAATTTTTCAACATAGCAAAATATATTATATACTTTCAAAAAATAAATAATGCTCTAGACACCACTTGTCATTTACTACAGGTGTACTTGACCGGGATTAAGCCACGCAACACTTGTTTCCAAATGAATATAAACTAGCACAACCACAATTACGTGGTTGATTAACGCTGAAAGGCATATTAAAACAAAATCAAATTCATTGTGGCAGCCTTTTCGACTACACAAGACCGTTGGCGACGCCACTTCTAACGGATTTCGACCTGTCCGCGTCCCTAAACAGCCTGTTGTCGTCAATCGGCCTTTCTTGAATGTGTTGGATGCCATCGACTATTTAATCTGTATATTGGCAATGGATCTAACGGTATTCGTTCATGCCGTGGTTTAACAACAAAGTCTGTATATGAATTCGCATGGAGTTTGGACACCGTCACCATCAAACACTCTACCGGACAAATATGCATTGTTTGATAAAGCAGCGGCCTTCCTTGGTCATATGATCTTGGAAGCATCAACCGTTACCAATAACGGACGCGATAAACGAATATCTCGAGAGTCAAGAGTAACTTTTAAACACAATTAGATAAATGTAAAAAAGTAAACATATAAACAGATGTCTTTATAATAGCTCGGAAATTAATGGATGAAATCATAGCCATTCATTTATTGTGACGACTAAGAATATTCTAGGCATATTAAATCTCGTCCATAGAAAACTTATTAAGAACTAAAAACCTATTAAATTTGCCCATTACCAATAGGTGTAGGACTTTTGGCTTAATAACCCAATCTTACCCAAATTACTCTAACTTTTTATTCAATACGGATTTACATTTAACCTAGTTGTGCAGTTGATATGCGATTCTTTTAAATAAAGCCAACTCAATCAACAGTCGAAGACGTCTTCAGATCAAGCTCCGTTGAGAGTCATTTTATGATCAAGCCCCGTTGAGAGTCATTATATTATGTCGCGTTGACCACTAGGGTTTGTTCTTCAGAAACCCTATTTGACAAAGAAGGATATTCAGAATTATCACTCGGGGAAGCAAAATTTGACGGTTGTAGCACACCATCAGGCACGCCGTTCCTTTGAAGATGAATGGTCTCCTAAAAGGAATCCATTGAATCAACTTGAATGAACTGGCTGCTGCTAAGGCCTAGTTAGGAAAAATCTTTGCGTATTCTATGTGGACACAAAAGGATTCATCTCACTATAACTCTCCGGCATATTTGCAGTTAGAGCAACTGCGTATAATTTGATTGGAGGAAGCAGGGAAGGATCAGCGCAAAAAGAGATCAATACTATCCGTTGTCCTTTCGAACGACGTGTGCAATTTGCGTTTAGYTTCATGTTGTGAATCGAAACCTAAACCTAAACTATGTGTGGAGAGGAGAGGGGACGAGAAGGATGCTGGKTGCTTGCAGGATTGATGAGAAGATGTCTGTCTGACAGACTGTAATGTAATAGAGGTGACAGAGAGTTCTACCATTTTCCTGCCGTCGATGAGTACAGATTGAGATCGAGTTCAGAAATGATGAAGATTGGTGATCAATCTGAACRAAGATTRCAATCGAGATAATTTGGCTCTTGAATCTTGACCTTCTTGTTCAAGTGATTGCAGGAAGTYTGGTGRTTAGAATGATGGTGGAGCAGTTAGCGATCACGAGGGGCCATCAATCGTTAGTTGTTGCCTCTGCTAAAGCTGATTTCAGATTTTCTCTTTTATCGTGAAACGGAGTGGACTCCATGGATCCTCTCGCTGCGTGCAGTCATCATGCGCTTCGTCTTTCAAAAGATTTGTACAGATCCTTCCACATGGTCCCCCTTGGCATAATAATGGAGTAGGCTACCCGAGTTTGCCTACTCCCATAATAATTTACGACCGAGAGGACAAACAATATCATCGTCTCCACATTCATCCGCTCTGATCATTTTACATGACTTTCAGCCCTATCGTTTCGTTTCAAAAGGAATCTATCAGTTGGCTTATGTTGTTTTGCAATGGTGTTCTCTGGTTTCTGTTCATGTGGGCATCAAAGCACGTTTATTTGGAATGCTAAATAAGAGAGCAATCAATCATCCCCAATTTCTCAAGTGACTGTAACTCCCATCCATGTCCACTTGACTGTTGAGGACCCTCCTAATGTGATGTGAATTGCCCATTAAAAATCTCATGGTATGGTTAGCTGAGGTGTTAGAGGTCTAATCATAAGTCGGTTTCCAATGCGAAAGTGGGTTTCCCAATACCATAGTCATCATGAAACGCCAGTGTTCCTATTTCACTGAAGATCAGTGAGACCGTCGCAATTTCCAATATCGATTTCGTGTAAACTTGGGAAAAAGATTCAATGAAAAGGTTGCATTTGCCAATATTAATTGCAGTAGTACTAGCACACCTACAAACTTGTGGCTGGTGAATTTTGAAAGGTTTTGGTTGGCCTAAAAAAGAAATTAAACCCAACCCTAAATTGAAACTTGGTCAAGTTTTAAATTCTTATATGATATGCCACTTAAGATGCATAAGATGCAAAATATATATATATATATATATTTAACTTATTAAAAAAATAATAACCTTTTTTATACTTTAGAATTATATTTGAATTTTAATAAATTTATTAAAAATAACTGCTGGTGAAAGCGTTCGGAAAATCCTAAAGGTTTTCACGCAAACTCCGTAAGAGCCGCACGTCGATGTAGTAAATAACAGTAAATAATAGATGTATGAAAATTTAGCCGCCCAGTAAATAATAGATGTAGTAAAATTGTGGTTGGTGAACACTCGAAAATTTCTGATTGGCCCAGAAAATGAAAAGTTAATTACTTAGAGGTGTCAATCACTTAAGCACAATCACTTAAGCACCATAGTAAATTTTAAATATAATTAAGTAAAAGTAAAAAAATAAACATGTAAATTGATGTCTTTACAATAGTGAGGAAGTTAGTGGTTGAAATCACAACCATTGATTTATTGGGACGACTAAGAACATTCCATCAATATTTAATCTTGTTCATACAAAACTAATTAAACACTAAAAACCTATTAAAAACACCGAAAAGTTTTGGGTAGCCCAAAAAAGAAAATAAAACCCAACCATAAATTGAAACTTGATCAAGTTTCAAACTTTAATATGCCACTTAAGATGCAGAAAAAAAAAAAAAAAAATATATATATATATATATATATATATTTAACTTATTAAAAATATAATAACCTTCTTTTATACTCTAGAATTATATTTCAATTTCAATAAATTTATTAAAAATAACAGCTGGTGAATGTGGTTGATAGAATTATATTTCAATTTCAATAAATTTATTAAAAATCACTGCTGGTGAACGCGTTCGTGGTTGATGAACGCTGGAAAATCCGAAAGGTTTTCAGGTAAACTCGGTAAGAGCCCCACGCCGCCCAGTAAATAATAGATGTAGGAAAATCCCGCCGCCCAGTAAATAATAGATGTAGTAAAATTGTGGCTGGTGAACAACCGAAAATTTTCGATTGGTCCAGAAAATTAAACTTAATTACTCAGAGTTAGAAAATGAAAAGTTAATTATTTAGAGGTGGCAATCACTTAGGCACCATAGTAAATTTTAAATATAATTAAGTAAAGTAAAAAAATAAACATGTAAACTAATGTTTTTAAAATAGTGAAGAAGTTAGTGGTTGAAATCACAACCATTGATTTATTGGGACGACTAAGAATATTCCATCAATATTTAATCTTGTCCACACAAAACTGATTAAGCACTAAAAACCTATTAAATGTGCCCATTGTCAATAGATGTACGCCTTTTGGCATAATAAACGTTTTACTTTTGGTTGTTTTTCTTTAACTTATTTTAACTTATTTTATTATTCAGAAATTTAATGATGAATGGCTGGATTTACATATTTCAGTGATTAAGTTGATATAATCAGATTGCCTCAATAATTTTTCATGTTGAATTCATTTATATATTTAGAAATACAATTTAAATAACAGAAAATAGTAATTTTATCCAAATTTAAATCATGAAATTGCCAAAAAAAAAACAAAAATTAAAACGTTTAACCAACCTAACACCATATTAATATTAATTTCATAAAAGGTTTGGCAAAAGGATCTAAAGAATATCTTCGGAGGGTTTGGATAAAGGATATCTTAAGGGGCCATATTAATTTCATAAAAAGTTCCTCAAAAAGATGTACACGATATCTTCGGGGGTTTCGATAAAGTCTTCCTATATTGATGAAAGGCAAGGAACAAGAGGACTCTTGAGTGAATACGGATTGCCTAGCATGCATCGAAGATTAGAAGTCGTTGCGATTAGTTTTTGTTAGTGAGTTCATAAATAGATTGTTTCAAAATTTTGATTCTAAAGTTTTATAATTAAAGTTTTCATTCATGGAGAATTATAAATTAGTCTTAAAATTGAAATTTTTAAAAAAATATTTATTTAAATATTTATAATTTAATAATAATTGTAACGAAAGAATAAAAGCTTCTCTGTATGTTCAATGATGAGACTAAATATAGTTTGTGATCCCATAAAGTTTAAGAAGAGGAAAAATATATTTCTTGATACAATTAATTTTTTTGGACAAGGATAAATAATTTTCGTGATACCATAAAGTTGGATGTAGATGCCATAAATTTAGATGTAGTTATCGATGACAAGTGGCATTAATATAAAAGAGTTGCATCATTGAATTCCTTGTATTGTCTTGATCTTTATGAAACCTAAAGTACATTATAAAAGAGTTGCATCATTGAATTCCGTGTATTGTCTTGGGCTTTACGAAACCTAAAGTACATTGGGCGGTGCTACCATAATGTTTAAGCATAGGATAAATATACTTATTCCTACCATAAAAAAATTTGGACAAGGATAATATACTTCGTAGTACCATAAAGTTGGATGTAGTTGTTGGTGCGAGGTGGCATTAATATAAAAGAGTTGCATCATTGAATTCCATGTATCGTCTTCACTTTAATGAAATATAATGTACATTGGGTGGTGTTGCATGTATGTCTATAACTCTGGTTGGTATAATGTGCAAAACTTGGGTAGCAATGAATGAGTTTTATTCTTGTTATGTTAAAGAATTGTAATTTTGGGTTGATAGAATGTGCATAACTTGGGCAGCAATGAATACGTTTTATTCTTGTTATCTAAATCAATTGGAATTTTTGGTTGATGTGTATAACAATCAATTGGAATTTTTTGGTTGGTAGAATGTATATTAGTAATGAATAGTTTTTATTTTTGTTATATAAATTAATTTATTTTTATTTTGTTCATTAGTAATGAATACCTTTTATTCTTGTTATATAATTTTTTTTTTTTTTGGTATGTAAATCAATTGGAATTTTAAAAAAGTTATTTATTTTTGTTCATTTTTATATAAATTTAATTAAAACTTTTAATCAATGTAATGTTGTATACTATAGTATAAGGAAATGATGATGATGATGATGATGATGATGATTAACATTTTTTGAAATTAACATTTGTTTATTGGACCTTAAAAAAAGATAAGGAATTACTTGTCTTGTTTTAGAATTTTGTTTCTATTATCAAAAAGCTTTAAGATAAGAATTTCTAAATGTGAGTTAAAAGTCTAGGAATGTTGGTATTATAATATTTTTTTTGAAATTAAGGTGTAATATGTGTGTACCTCTAACATTTTAAGAGAAATTGTTTTTCATATTCACTCTTCTTAGTGTCACAAAGATGAAAAGTTCATTTAACCCATGGTGTTTTATGAATTGTCCAATGCCTTGTTCCACTATGGAAATCATGAGAGATTTCTGTTATTTTAGCAATGTTGATTTTCTTCTTTACACTTGTTAAAAGCATAGATACTTTCAATATTCTAGATTAGGGTAGATTGTAGTATATTAATTTTCTCTTATCCTCTAATTCTTTATTACACCACAATTTCTCCTTAAATTTAATATTAATAATATTCTAATATTATCATTATTTTGCAGAGTGAATATTGGAGATAATGCCTCCATTTATGCAGTATTCTTAATTTTGAAATTTGTTTTGGCTAGTTGAGTGATTCTCTCAACAACTATGCTCATATTTGGAATTCCTTAGATCTGAATCCAACTATATATTTGTGGTGTAATTCGACTCATTAATAATAAGAAGAATAAGAATATTTTTGCATGTGGCTCAATTCTTTCATCTTTGTATCAGAGCATATGGTTTCATCTATAGATTGTGTCAAGATTTGCTCAGCAACTGAAGGGAGTGTGTTTGATTGAAAGATAGTTTGTTATTTTAAATTGTTTTCCACTATTTTCTTCGAATTACTCGTGTAAGGAGAACGAGGACTTTGACCAGTGTGAGGAGAATAAACACATTGTCATTTTACTGCTCGTAGAGAGAAGAGGTGTCAACATGCTCACAGTAATAGACGTCACTATTAAACAAGAATTGTCTAAATATTTTGGTGACCCAATTACTTAATCAATCTAGCGTATTGTTGTTGAGAGGAGCAATGGAGAATAAGAGTTTTGTGTTACACAGATCTATTGCTCAAGAAGATATTGTTGATTGCAATCTCACATGAAAGAAAGTCATTGCCATTGCTATAAAGAGGTAACATTTTTTTTAGACATGGATTCTCTACCTTTAGAGAAATTGAATGGTGTCAATTTTCATACATGGAAATTCAAAATCCAAATGCATCTCATGAATAGAGGTTTGTGGAGCATAGCAAAAGGAATTGAAAAAGCTCCTATTGATGCTAAACTATTAATTGATTGGGAGAAAAAGGAAGACAAGGTGAAGTCTATTATTAGATTGGCCCTTTCAAACACTCAACTACATTTGGTTGATTTAGCAAAATTATCCAAAGAAATTTGGAAACAATTAAGTAAATTATTTGTGGAAAAGGATATAAATTCAAAGTTCTCTCTAAAATTGTAAATCTTCAGTATTAGAATGCATGATGATACAGCCCTCACCAATAATATAAATGAATTTATGTCCCTTTTAAGACAATTAGTTGAAATTGGAGCAAAGGTAGAAGCACAAGATGCTAAAGAAATTCTACTAAATAGTTTATCCTCTAAGTATAATAATATTGTATTTACATTAACTCAATTATCTTCTCAATCATTAGAAGGAATGGTTGCATCACTTTCAACTGAAGAAAATAGGACAAATACAAAAGACGTAGATATTCAACATGGAATGACACTACCTTCCAAGGGAAAAATGAGAAAAACTAAGGGTTTGGGTGAATGCTTCTATTGTCATAAATATGGGCATGCTTCATGGAATTGCAGAATATGTGCAAAGGATCTTTTGAATGGAAAAGAAACTGAAAATCTTGCCAAAATGGATGACTCACCAGAATCAGATAGTGATTGGGAAACATCACTCAAACTACTGTAAGTTATCTTTTGTTTTTGTCCCTGTTCCTAGTTGTGGGTTTTATAGTGTGTTATTATTCTCATTGCAGGTCAAGTTGCTTGATCAATACTAAATAAATTATGTATCTAGATTTCTCTCCTAGATAACTAATGGATAGCTGAAAGAAAAAAGTTGACAGATGGAAGAACTTCCACAGTATGATTCAGTACTTGATGAACTTTTCTTGCAGAAGCCCTGACAAGCCAAATATCTCAATATTTTTTAGCATTGCAAGAACATAAATGGTGATCTGAAACATTTATGTTTTAAATGAATTAATTGGGAAGCTCAAAAAGTGTGGAGAAGAAAGAGAGGAAACCGGGAGATTCAGAGTGAGTATAAGTGTTGATGAAGATCACATATGACATAAATCATCATTGTTGTAATAAGAGTCATGTAGTTGTAATCTTTTTTCTGTAATGTCAACATTAAAGGAGGGTATTGTAGATAATGCCTCCATTAATGCAATATGCTTAGTTTATAAAACAAAATTGGCTAGTTGAGTGATTCTCTCAATGACTATGCTTAGATTTGAAATTCGTTGGATCTAAATCCAACTATATATTTGTGGTGTAATTCGACTCATTAATAATAATAATAATAATAGTTTTTCCTGTGCTCTGTGGTTCAATTCTTTCATCTGTGAACTCTTCCTTGACACCCCAATGATTGACCAAAGATGACTTGGCATCTTTATGCCAACCCCACTTGAGTCGTAGGTGTATTTCGTTGGATTTTGAAGCAACCTTAGGATTCCTCTTATTTTTTGTGTTGTTCCTCTTGTTCTTTACATTAAGTACCTAGTCATAGACATGCTCTCAATGGAGAAAGACTCACTTCTATGAGGAGGATAGGGTAGGGTGTATTTTTTTATCTACAAATCATATTTGAATAACACACTCACAACAATAAGGCACACCGGAAAAACACAACAACAAAGAAAAACATGCAACAAGAATGAACTAAACATATGAGGAGAAAAAAATTACCATCAATCTATTCCATAAGAGCGGGGAACCCTTTAATATTATGCAGGGCAAATTTTTCCTCTACCTTATTTGTAGTTACAAAGGAAGTCATTGTTTTATTTCTAAAGTGCCCTACTCAACCGAACTGGCAAGGGTTGTTTACCTAGCAATTGACTGACATGACTCACATACTAATTATTAATTCTGAAACACCCTCATTAACTAGATTGGCGGGGGTTGTTTTCAAAATAGCTAACTCACACAAAATGACACACTAACATTTATTCACGAGTGCCTTTCCCAACAAAACTGGTAAGGGAAGATTACAATAGAAATAAATGACTACATGCTAAACTCTCTCGTGTTGACTGGAGAAGAAAGGGGTGTGCCTTTCCTTGTGCCCCAATTCCTTCCTATTTTGATCCATAAGCATCCCTGCTTCTGCCAACAAATGAGGAAATTTGTGCTACATGGTCACGAAAAACATCCATTTGTCTTGAGTTGGAGTCTGTCCCTTTTTACCGACTAGATACCAAAGATGTTGATGCTTACGAATTTTCTTGGTTTGCATGTCAATAATTTTATCAGCGAGTACTGGAAGTTTAAAATGGGGAATATTGTCCTAGATGTCGCAGTATGACTGTGTCTTTGAGAAGGGGGTGCTTCAACAGCTTTAAATTATTCACGTTTAGCACATCATATATGCCCAACTATGTTGGAAAGTCCAAATGATATGCATTCTCACCAATGTGTTCTAACACTATGTATGGGCCATACCTCAGTGGGTGAAGATTATGATGGAAACCTTTGAATCTTTTCTTATTCAGTAGGAGCCAAAACCGATTGCCGAGATGAAAGGAAAAATAAGTGTGTTTCTTACCATGGTGTTTTTTTGGCATGCTCTTCAGATTCTTTCAAGGTAGTTATGACCTCAGTGTGGCATTCAACTAATTGATGCATAAAACATTGTGATTCTTATTGTTCATGTTGGTTATGTGCAGAGCATGAAGGAGCGATAGTAAGGGGCATCTCTGAGGCCACAAGGGGATGAAACCAAAGACACACTTTGAATGGAAAGAAATCTGTGGAGGAGTGTGTGGCCCAATTGTAGTTTTCATGAAATATATGTAGATATAAATCCCGATGTTTGTTTTTCAAAAAGTAGTTGCGAAGGGAGTGCACTAGGGTGTGATAGAAAAACTTTTTTTCCCATCGGTCTAGGCTAAAATGCAATGGGAAAACGAACATGACAACCTAGCAAAGAAAATAGAGTATGCTAGAAGGTGTCGAGGAAGCAAGAGTCCCTATAAAAAATAATACTACTAGGAAATCCAAATTTTGGTCAAATACGCCTAAAGAATAGATCGATGGTTTGAGCAACAAAAGTAGTTTTATTGCAAGGGAGAAAAAGCACCATCTTAGAAAAATGACAGACTATGACCCAAACAACATCATGTTTACGGAGAGTGGTGGGAATACCTGATCCAGGTGGATATCAGTGGCCAACCACCTTTTCCAATTGGCTCAAAAGAGTTTTTTGACAATTTTGTAATTTACTATTTTCAGTAGTTTTTAACTTTCAGAACCCTTTTAAGGGCCTAAATGAAGGTTTTTCAGGATCGAGCTTCTCAATGATAGCTGATGTCTCTAATTGATCCCCCAAAATGAATATCCTCGATGATACCTTTCCAACGAGCTATCATGTGCCCCAAACAAATATCGTATGCTAAAGTTATGCCATCGAGAAGTTGATACACCAAACTACCCAAAACGAGGTTCACAAAACTGTTGGATTTTCATCTTTCGGGGTTAGGGTTTTGGATTTTATTTATGATAAAAAGGCCTTTGGAGCCTCATTGTAAAATAATATTCTCACAGATGTGAGTAACTGTCACATCTCTTCTTAGAGATAAGCTACCACCATTCTAGCGAGTCTTTCACTCTGTATTTTTATAGTCTTTGTACATTTTTGCGTATTAATTGAAAATTTTGTATAACTATATCTGTATGTTTATGGTTGCATCTCTAATAACAAAAAATTATATTATTGGATATCTGATATATCTTTGTACATTTGTTTATTATATCTCTGCTCTCATTTCGTGCCGAAAATAATCTGGATCAGTATCAAACCAGGCTACTCTTGATCACTTTTTTCAGTGCATGTCCCCGATGAGTTCCAAGTATAGAAAATTGGGTATCAAGATTATCTCTCTTGAATACAATTGCTCTCGCACACCCAATAAACCCTCCATGGAAAAAGAAAATAAAAACGACAGAGAAAATGATTCTATCAATCTGTTGCTTGAGTAAGCTCTCACGTGACAGAGGCACAAAATGATGGAGAAATTTTCCCACATCCTTCAATACCTACCAATAGTAACAGGTGCATCTTCATCAAACAACCACTTTGGAAGCACCTCTCCTTTCAAGGTAGATTTTAGTTTTGATATTCCTATATTTGAAGGTTAGATAGATGTAGATGCCCTAGACAAATGGTTAAATATGTTAGAAGGATATTTCTTTTTTCACCATTTTTTGACAGGGAAAATATCACCTTCGCACTCCTTAAATATCTCCCCCATGTCAAACATCAGTGGGAAACCTACTGGGATCAAAGTTCCACATGAGAGTCTGGAATATATGGGGTCGATCCCACTTGGGATTTTTTTTTGGATGCAGTAAAGGAACAATATTACCCTGTTGGCAACTATGAGGAGAAGTATATGAGATGGACCATAATGTGGCAAGAGAGGGGCCAAGCAGTTCCAGATTTCAACAATACCTTCCATACCTTGCACACCAAGATGGGTATCAAAGACTTCGAACAACATTTGGTTCTGAGATACCATGGGGCTCTACATCGATACATCCAAACTGAAATGGATTTTTTGGACATCTCATCACTTGGTGCTACTTATCGATATGTTGTTAAAATAGAGAAGAAATTTAAGCATCAGAACAAACTGGAGTTCGGGTCTACAAATCCACAACAACCAAAGTATGATAAATACGGCCCTATAAAACAGCCTCACGAAAACCGGTCCAAGCCATAGGAAAAGAAGGGTCATGGGAAGATGAAGAAGGACACCAAAAAATGGTGCAATTTCAACAAAATCTCCTAGCACAATGACGATGAATGTCGCTCAAAATAGTCATTGGTGGCTGAAATCAAAGATAAGGATCTGAACCCTGACTCAGAATCTGATTCAAAAAATACTGATAGAAGACAGATCATCAATGAATACCCTACTGTTATTGTCATGACCACATCAATTCAACCATAAGAACCAACAGATCCTAAAGAGGGGGAGATCTGTTTTCATTCACAGATGTGGGTGAAGGGGACCCCGCTGCAGTTTATTGTTGATAATGGAAGCCAGAAGAACCTCATCTCAACAGAGGTCGTCAAACAGTTGGTATTCTCGACAACACCACACCCACAACCATACAACATTGGGTGTCTTTGCCAGGGACGAGATATTTGTGTCATCCATCAGTGTCGATTATCATACGACATCCAACCCTTTAAGGATGAGGTATTATGTGATGTTTCCCCACTGGATGTATGTTATGTTCTCTTGGGCCATCCATAGATGTGGAATCATCGTGCTATCAATGAGTCTCGACCCCGTAGTATCATTGTTACTCTAGGAGGTCATCTCTACAGGATACTAGAGGTGGTTCTAACTACTTTCCCTCCTAAACAGTGCTACAAGGTAGTATATCATACTACAAAATTTAGGTTCTTCACAATTTGTGCAAAAGGTGAAAAGAAGGATACTGCAACCACTATAGCCTTGGCCCAAGCACCTTTTATCCAATAGAAGCAGGTCACCAAGACTATAGAAAAGTACAAAGATTCCTTCTTCACATAGACATCTAATGTAGCCAGATTGGTTAAAAAGGTCCAACCCTTCTAGTCATAGGTTCATGAAAAACTTGAAAAAGCTAAGGAGCACAACTTCTCCAACAAGGCAAGCAACTCATGAAGATGCAGATTCAACAAACTCTTTTCCCTCGTCCTTGGGCACTCAATGCAATGGAGACCATTGCTTCCTAAGGAGGGAGGATTGATCCAGTGTAACATACAAAACCACCCAAAGGCCAAGGTACGCTACCTTCAAGCCCGTCCTTAGACTTCTTGCTCTTACAAATACCTTTTAAAATATAAGGATGCATAAAAGAAAATACTTTAACGACATGCACAACAATATCCAACAAGCATGCATAGTCTAAAGATTCAATTAAAAGATAATTAAATATACACAGTGGAAATACATTCATAGACATGTAAATGATACCATAACAGAGAGCACTTATCTTTATGAAAGATGACACCAACTGGCTACAGACCAAGGACGTTCCACCCAACTGTAGACACTATTGTTCCATATCTCGATAGCAACATCACCCCCGAGCCAGGGCTATGAATCCACAAGGACAGTTATAGAGTGTTACTTGGCTTCCCAAACAAGTCAGCACCCAAGCTCTCATAGCAATCTAAGTACCCAACTCTCTTCTACCCATATTGCACTACCCAAGAGAACGAACCTCCACCCTTCTCTGCCATGCAATCCCTCAACCAATCCTTCTCCTCAATTCGGGATCCAACGCAACTAGTCCAGAATATCAATGTTGGAACTCTCAGGAATCGGAGTTGTGAGAAACGTTGGACACAGGCCAACGCATCTTAGACATGCGACCTCAGGTCACGGCTGGACCACACCAATGACCACTACAACCAAATATCTCATGGCTAATCTTCAGCAGTTCGGATCCTAGGATGGATGGATCAATGAACAAGTAAGTAGGTGCATGGAGGTGCGTGCATGAAAAGTGTGTGAAGGATAGAATGGTGCAAATGAAAAAGTGAAGGAGAAAATGAGCCAACGACCAACCCCCTCATCAGACCAGATGTGGGTTTAAGTAACTTCGTGGGGAAATCAAGAACCTCCTGTCCTTCCCCAAGAAGATCATGTAATCAATCCCCTCCCTTAGACAAAAGGGTGATTAACATAGGAATAAACACTTAGCCCCTCAATCCCCCTCTCTTGTGGAATCATAGTGCCTTATAAATCTAGTCCTTGTTCATCTAGCAACCAACCATGTATTTATTATTATTAATAATAAAACATTACATGTCTTGGGCACACTGGCCTCTTAATAATTGTTTTGGTACTTTGACCTCTCATCATTGTAACAATACATTATTTAAAATGGGGGTTCGAAACCTAGGGTGTTACATCCCATCCCCCTTATTTTGGCACTGTCCTTAGTGCATATACATAATAGAGATCAAAATCTCAAATTTATTCAAAACGTTGTGGGTACTCTGCCCGCATGGCATCTTCATGATCCCATGTAGCATCTTCAGGACCGTAGCAGGTCCACTGAACTTTTACCAACTCTATAACTCGATTCCAGAGAATTTTTACCTTTTTGTCCAATACCCATACTGGCTGAAATTGAAAATCTCCCTCTGTCTCTACATTCCATATTGATCATATTGGAATGGTACTCTTCTTGTCGATCATTTAAAGTTGCATAGATTCTTCCCATATCTTCGATTGTTGTAGCCTATTGGATGTTGTGCACAATCTTCACTCTGTCTTTTCTATGTGGGAAATCCTTGTACAGGTGATCTTCCTTGCATCCCCAATATTAGATTGGTGGTCTTCCCCTTTTTCCCAAGGAATCTTCTTTCTTCAAATACCCCTTAGCATACTGATCTTGATGATTTCTATTAGGCACATTCCTATTGAAGGGAGGTTCAAATCCTTTCCTCCTTTGATCGGACTCCATATTTTTCTTGTCCTTCCAAGATTTCCGCAGGGATTCTCTTCCCTGACCTTGCTCATATAGGTATTTGTCCTTCCTGATAGCTTTAGTCAAGGTCTTGGGTTCATCATATTTGATCTTTTCCTTATAAAAGGATGGCATTCCACATAGAAATATTTGTATTTCCACTTTCTCATCACCAATGAACCTGACATACTTTAACAATCCCAAGAACTTCTTCTCATATTCTGCCATAGTCATGCTTCCCAACCTAAGTTCAAAGAACTACAACATTTTATTTTCATAGAAATGCTCTGAGAGGTACTCCTTTTGGAATTACTTCTTGAATTTCTTCCAAGTGATCCCAGTTTCATTAATGTGCTCCACTTGCTTCAATTGGTCCCACCATATTGTAGCTTTCCTGTGTAAATTATAGGTGGAAATCATGGCTTCCAGGTTGGATGAATAGTTATGCAACTGAAAATATCTCTTGAGCCCAAGAAACCATGCTTTGGTATCATCTTCACTTTGTATTTCACCCCCAAAGGAAGGTGGCATGAGATTCCTCTGATCTCCTTGCAAACTATCTACCTCTTGTTTCCTTCTTTGGTGTCTGATAGGAGACACCTCTTGACTGCTTACGGGATCATCCACTGCATAAAACTTTATTTCTGAGTAAGGAGGTGAGTGGTATCCATGAGCTTTGCTAACACTTTTGGAATAACCATCTCTTCTATGTTCATCCCCTCATTCATGGCACAGGCCTTCTTCCTCCTGTCTTGAGTTTGATCCCTTCTTTGTTTGTCTCTGCAACTGATTTAAGCTCTGCAACACTTGAGAATTTATCTAAATTTTCTCTCTCATTAGTCTCTCATTGTCTTCTTTGTAACTCTGCACTTCCATATTCATGCTTCTTATTGTTTCTATTAATGTTTCCTACTCTCCTCTTGCATCCATTCTACTCTTTCTCTGCATTACAAAATTTGGTATTCTGACCTTCGGCCTCCTATCATGACTGGAGGCTACCTCACCTTCTTCCATTTTCTCAATATGCATCCTCAATTGATGTGCTTAAGCCCCTTAATTTTGCAACACGTGCAAGTGACCATTTTGTTTGAATTATGCATATGATAAACAAAATTTTCAAATCATGCTATAGGTCTCTTTCTTTGTTTTTTTTTCATGGAGATCATATCCCCATTCTGAGAAAATAATAGTGTCATGTTATCCTTGGATGACATAGAACTTATCTTTCGAAGGTGCATCCTTCAAACCACCTTCCTAGGTGACCACGACTAGAAATTGCGGCTAAATCCTTCCTTAGCACCCTTCTGTCTAGAAGACAACCAACTCAACCCTTATCTCTCCTTCCCTTAGCTCTCAATATGTAAATGACCACGGCCATGACCCTGCACTTAGGTGAAAAAGGCTTGTCCATAGCTTCGAGAATTCAAAACTTTCTACTAGGACCGGATCAACGGTCCTCGTCCTCTTTCATGATCAACGATCGAGATCCACTTCAGGACTCTGCACTTCGGGAATCTCAACTTTCCTCGCTTGCCTCCTCCTAGAACGCTTTTACCCAGAGTTCATGATCTGTCGATGAGTGTCCTCCCATAGATCAGTGGCTTTGAAACACTTCGTCTCTTCGATCTTTGTAAGTTTCAAACTTTCCTCTTGCACTTTCTCCCGAAGTGCTTTCACCGGAAGTCGACGATCCTTCGACGTGTGTCTTTTGGAATCAACGGTTGATACGTACTCTGACCTTTGGGACTTCAAGAGTTTTCAACCCAATGCAACCTATCACATCCTTCTCCACTATAGTGCCCAGTCTCTGAACTGCACAATCTGTCACCATGTGGTGAAATACTGGAACCGGACACATGGCCCAATCAGGCGGGTGACACGTGTCACATTCTATCTGACCTTTCAATACTTCAAATTCTCAAAACTTACTGATTATGGATCTCTCATGATCCTATAGTGTCGATTTCTCCTGAATTCGAAGGGGATGGTCATGATCCTTCGACGTTCTATCTCCCACGTAGATTCTGCAATGCCATTCCTCCTGATATTTTCAACTTTGTGGTCAGATTTTGATCTCGACCACAAGACTCTGATCAACAGACCCAATCAATACCAACCCGATTTTTCAACTAGAAGCTCTGATACCAAACTGTAACATACCCAGCCACCCAAAGGCCGGGGTACGCTACCTTCAATCCTGCCCTTGGACTTATTTCTCTTACAAATACCTTTTAAAATTTAAGGATTCATAAAAAAAAGGACTTTAACGACATGCACAAAAATATCCAACAAGCATGCATAGTCTAAAGATTCAATTAAAAGATAATTAAATATACACAACATAAATGCATTCATATACATGTAAATGATACCATAACAAAAAGCACTTATCTTTATGAAATATGACACCAACTGGCTGCAGACCAAGGATGTTCCACCCAACTATAGACACTACTGTTCCAAATCTCAACAGGAGAGTCACCCCCAAGCCAGGGATATGAATCCACAAGGATGATTCTAGAGTGTTACTTGGCTTCCCAAACCAGTCATAACCCAATCTCTCACAGGATTCCCATCTCTCACAACAATTGAAGTACCCAACTCTCTTCTACCCAACTTGCACCACCTAAGAGAACAAACCTCCACCCTTCTCTACCACGCAGTCCCTCAGGTAGTCCTTCTCCTTAATTCATGCTCCAATGAAACTAGTGAAAAATACCAATGATACAATTCTCAGGACTCGCAACTGTGAGAAATGTTGGACACATGCCAACACATCTCAGACATGTGGCCTCAAGTCACAGCTCGATCACACCAGCAACCACTACAACCAACTATCACGTGGATAATCTTTAGTAGTTTGGCTCCCTTTCCCCGAGCTAAGACGTAGATGACAGATGGATCAATGAATGGATAAGTGGGTGCATGGAGATGCATGCATGAAAAATGCATAAGGGATAGAATGGTGCAAATGAAAAATTGAAGGAGCAAACGAGCCAACGACCAACCCCCTCATCAAACTAGAGGTGAGTTTAAGTAACTTCATGGGGAAATCAACAACCTCCTAGCCTTCTCCAAAATCTCATGTAACCAATCCCCTCCCTTAGACAAAAGGGTGATTAACATAGGAATAAACATGTAGCCCCTCAATCCCCCTCTCTTGTGGAATCATAGCCCCCTATAACTCTAGTCCTTGTCCATCTAGCAGCCAACCATGTATTTGTTATTAATAATGATAAAACATTACATGTCTTGGGCACATTGGCCTCTTAATAATTGTTTGGTCACTCTGGCCTCTCAACATTGTAACAATGCATTATTTAAAATGTGGGTTTGAAACATGGGGTGTTACACCAGTCCATTCATTTAAGGATGAGGTATTATGTGATGTTTCCACGCTAGATGTATGTGATTTTCTTTTGGGCCATCCATATATGTGGAAGCATTGTGCTATCAATGTGTCTCGACCCCGTAGTGTCATTGTTACTCTGGGGGGTCATATATATAGGATACTAGAGGTGGTTTCAACTAATGTCCCACGTAAACAGTGTCACAAGGTAGTATCTCATATTACAAAATTTAGGTTCTTCACAATTTGTTCAAAAGGTGAACAGAAGGATACTGCAACCACTACAGCCTTGGCCCAAGAACCTTTTATGCATCATAATTAGGTTGAAAAAACTGTAGAAAAGAAAAAATATTCATTCTTCACACAGACATCTCATGTATCCAGACTGGTTAAACAGGTCCAAGACTTCTAGCCACAGGTTCATGAACACCTTCAAAAAGCTAAGCAATGCAACTTCTCCAACAAGGCAAGCAACTCATCAAGATGCAGATTCAACAAACTCTTTTCCCTCTCCCCCGGGCACTCAACACAATGGAGACCATTTCTTCCTAACGAGCAAGGATTGATCCAAGTGGATATCGATGGACACCCACATTTTCCAACTGGCTCAAAACATTTTTTTTGTCAATTTTGGTAATTTACTATTTTTAGCAGTTTTTAACTTTTAGATCTCCAGGGATGAGATCTCCATGTCATCCATCAATGTCGATTATCATACAACATCCATCCCTTCAAGGATGAGGTATTATGTGATGTTTACCCGCTAGATGTATGTGATGTTTTCTTGGGCCAACCATATATGTGGAAGCATCGTGATATCAATGAGTATCGACCCTGTAGTGTCATTGTTAATCTGGGGGGTCATCTCTATAAGATACCAGAGGTGGTTTTGACTACTGACCCACCTAAATAGTGCCTCAACGTAGTATGTCATGCTACAAAATTTAACTTCTTCACAATTTGTTCAAAAGATGAATTGAAGGATACTGCAACCACTACAGCCTTGGCCCAAGCACCTTTTATCCAACAAAATCAGGTCGACAAGACTGTAGAAAAGTGAAAATATTCCTTCTTCACACAGACATCTCATGTATCCAGACTTGTTAAAAAGTTACAACCCTTCGAGCCATTGGTTCATGACAACCTTCAAAAAGCTAAGCAACGCAACTTCTCCAACAAGGAAAGAAACTCATCAAGATACAGATTCAACAAACTCTTTTCCCTCTTCCTCGGGAAATAAACACAATGGAACCATTTATTCCTAAGTATGGAGGATTGATCCAGGTGGATATCGATGGAAACCCACCTTTTCCAACTGGCTCAAAACATTTTTTTGGCAATTCTGGTAATTTACTATTTTTAGCAATTTTTAATTTTTGGGACCATTTTGAGAGCCTAAAGAAATGTTTTTCAGGATCTAGCTGCTCAATTATATTCAAATGCTTTGATTGAGCCCCCAAAATTAATCTCCTAGATGATACCTTTCCAATGAGCTATCGTGCACCCCAAACCGATATTGTATGCCAAAGTTACGCCCCCATGAAGTTGATACACCAAACTACCCAAAATGGGGTTCACAAAACTGTGGTCTTTTCATCTTCCGGGGTTAGGGTTTAGGATTTTATTTATGATAAAAAGGCCTTTGGAGCCTCATTTTAAAATCATCTTCTCATGGATGTGAGTATTCGTCACATCTCTTCTTATAGATAAGCTCCCACCATTCTAGCGAGTCTTTCAATCTGTATTTTTACAGTCTTTGTACATTTTCCCCCATTAATAGAAAATTGTGTATTACTGTATCTATGGGTTTATGGTTGCATCTATGATACATTTTTGTTATATTACTGGATATATGAGATATCTCTGAACATTTCTTTATTATATATCCTCTCTCATTTCGTACCAAAAATAATCTGGATCAAGACCACTCAAAAATCCTATGGAAATAGATTCCCATGGATGGGATGTTACTAGTAAAGGTTGGTAGAGACCATGTTTTTGGTTAGGAAGCTTACTTTGGGACTACAGTGAGAAGACATGAATGAATTTCTCCACCTCTTTAGGAAAATCGGGCCAACAAAAGTGGCGTTGGAGGTTCGTAATGGTATTGGTTTTATTGAAATGGCCTTTGCGCAAAGAGGCATGGGCCTCCTTGATGAGAATAATATGATCCTCTAACTATGGAACAAACATTTGGATCAATTTGTAAATCCATCAATCATGAATGGTGTAATCCAAAAAGGGTCTTTGATTGATGACAGTCGATTGTTGTAGCATACCCCAAATCTCCCTGAAGCACACATATGTTGCAAAAGCTTCCTTCCAAGTGTCATATGATGCACAACACACCTCTAAAATGTGCATAACTTGAGTGGGTGGTCGACTTAACAAGTCTTCCAACTTGTTGGTGACCCCTTTTTTGTACTTGATGAGGAGGTGAAATTATTGAATGCATATTTCCCACTTTAGATCCAATGTTGTTCCTAAATTTTACTTCATGAATTAATTAATATTAGGGAATGATGATGCTTGTGTAGAATGGTTTATTTTCCCAAAATATAATGTCACCACTACTTCAACACTAGCACCAAATTGTATAATTCCTTGTCATTTGTATTGTAATTGAATTGGCCTCGAAAAGCATCTCTGAATGGTGGGCCACTGGGTGACCTCCCTATTTAACTATATCTCTGTTGGAAAATTAAGAGGCATATGTCTCAATCTCTAAGGGATGCTCCAAATCTAGCAATTGTAGAATAGGAGCAGAGCATAATGATATCTTGAGCCTCTCAAAGTGTTACTTAGCCTCAACATTCCAAAAGGTATTTTGCTTGATTAGCTAGCTGGTGTAAAGGACGAGCTAGTTTCTATAAATGGGAGACAAATTTCTTAAATAAATTAACTCCTCCCATGAAACTCTTAAGCTAATGTGTAGTGGAGGATGTTGGCCATTGTGCTAAGTCCTACACTTGAGATGGGTCTAGGTGCAACCATGTTCTGTCTAAGGTGAAGCCTAAATATTGCATTGTTGCTTTTCCAAAGTAGGACTTATTTTCCTTGACCTAAATATTATGTGCTCGTAGTAACTCAAGCACACTATGGACATGTTGAAGATGCTCTTCCCATGACCCTCTTAAAATCAATATATCATCTAGATAAATAACTAGAAACTTACGGAAGTGAGGTCTGAAATATCATTAATTAACCTCATGAACATGGCAGGTGCATTGGTCATCCAAAATGGAATAACCAACCACTAAAAAATACCAAACTTGGTCTTGAATGTTGTCTTCCATATTTTATATTCCTTCGTGTAGACTTGGTCATATTTGGCTATCAAATCCAACTTTGTGAAGAAGGAGGCCACTTGTAAGTGGTCCAAAAAATCCTCAATTTGGGGTAAGGGATATTGGATTTTTACGGTGGATTTACTAAGGGCATGATAATCTGTAAACATAACGCATTATAAGTTCCCCTTTTGGGGAACAATAAAGGTTAGGGATGCACAAGAGATGAGGAGGGTTGGATATTGTAGGATTCCAACAGTTCTCCAATTTTGCGTTTGATATTCATAACCTCTCAGGTAGAAAGGCGATATGATGGTGCATTGGCAGAGAGGCACCATGAATAAGATAAATTGTGTGTTCAATGGACTGATACGGGAGCACGCTCATGGCTTGAATAAAAACATCCTAAAATTCTTGGAGCAAGGGAGTCATTTCGAGAGATGCAGGTTGGTGATGTTATCTCGATTAAAAGGGCATACTAAACATAGATAAATGTCTTTGTGGAGACTGAATTGCTTAATTGTTTCCTTACCATTGATAGGTGAGGGTTATTTAAGAGTAAATAAGGTGAGAACATATGTCCGCCCCTCATGTTGCAGATGGTACTGATGAGTTTTCGCATGGTAGACAATGTGTTGGGCTTGTTGGTAAGGGAGGCCAAGTAACAAATATATACACAATATAAGGGTGAGAAATCGAAAAACAATGTATCTTGGAAAGGGCCAATAGAAAATTTTATTGCATAGCACAGAGAGACAATAATTGTTAGGGACCTAACCCCTCACGTAGATAGAATAATATATTTTCCATGTAATAAACGCCAACATTAGTTAATAACACATAAATATATTTTCCATGTAATAAAGACCAACATTAGTTAGTAAGTCCTATTTGATAAATCTGAACAAGTCAATAGAAGATTTCGCTTCTAGAAATATCTTCCTCTAGAATTTTCTTTAGAATAATGAATTAGTATAAATAAGAGTCAGAGGCATGGATTTTTTTTTCTTGAGAATTATTGTAATAGAGCTATGCTTTGATGGACGTTTCCCCCTCATAGAGGCAAGTGAACATTGATTTATTTGAATAAGGGTATTATTTATGGTATTTCGCTTCTCAATATATTCTTGTTCCATTAATTTCTGTTGAATATTATTGTTTCTACATATTTTATTACATATGCTACATTACATTAATACGAGGGCTTCCCTTTTATACCTAGTTGAGATAATAAGGATTCGAGTGTGGACTGTTTGGTAGTTGCAAGCACTAGAGTAGGTCCTTAGACACAAGGTTCTTTTGGATGTTGTTGTCCAGGATGAGAGTGTCCAATTCATGCTTAATTTGATACTTATGGAAAATAAGAGGTACATTAGAGGTAAAGGGTTCCATAGCTATCATCAAGATGAGAGAGGGATCTTCTTTGATCAGATTTTCAAGAGAGACGATTTATAGTTGGTCGAGGGACTCGGGTTGAGTGAATTTTGCAACTAAAATCTTGTTGTTTCACATATTTTTAAGGTAGTTATAGTCAACAAAGGCATGAGAGTTATTCTTATGAAAAGTACACCATGTCACATTTATGGGAGTGGATGGGGAATTAAGGGGAAAAATAGACTTAGAAGGACCAGGAGTGGGAGGGCCATATCAAATTTGAGGAAAGTGGATTCAAAGAGAAAAATTGTGTTAAAAAACAAAGGGTCGTAGGAAGGCCTTGTTCAACGAAGGACTCTCAAATAAATCAAATTCATGACATACATCAATTGATAAACTAGAATTGAATTTGATAATTAATACCTCTTCCATATCAACAATGTGCAACTAGATGTGCAATTTGTAGAAGACATCAATGTAGCTCTGGGTGGATTTATTGGATCATTATTGGAGCTGCAATTCTTTCATGAGGAGTTCATGCAGGAGCATCTCTCCACGTCAGCCAGCCATCCAGCCAGCCACGTCAGCACATGCATTCAAGGATGAAGAGAGGTGCAACCCTCGTTTTCAAATTTGAATGTAATTAATGTTGTAGGCTATCGAGCCATGGAGCCGTGCCTTTGTGTAGGCATTAGAGTAGGTAGGCCTTTAATGTTTTTAAGGATGACATCTAGATCCAGATGGTGGACTAGACAACCCATTCAATGTAATTGAATAGGGTAGGGAGATTGGAGGGAAGAGCTCGAAGATCCCCCTCATGTAAAAGATCAATTTCGATCTCATTTTGAGATAGTTAGTAGAGAGTCTGTGAGTACAGAGAAGGAAAGAAGGAGATGAGACGTTGTTACAGGCCGTGCTCAGGAACACCATTGTAAACAAGCATTTTCCATCTTAATATAAACAACAATTTTTCATGCATCTTTCATTTGTTGAATGAATGTCTGTGAGTGTTCTTTATGTGCTATGAATGTATGTTAAGTTTATGCATTTGTAGGAGTTGTTTTGGCTTCAAGATTGGGAGGTCTTTGAGGCTTCACACTAGGAGGGTGTGACAGAATGCTGCGGGTTTTGATAGCAGTGCACAAAGGGTGCATTTTTGAACTTTGTTGATTCAGACAGAGGTGTGCCAGGTGGGCATAGAAGTTGAAATTAACAACTCTGAAGAAAGGCCTGTGAGGTTTTTGAATACCTCAGAAGGCAAGGCTATGGAGAAGAACATAGTTGTAGACATAAACTCTCTTTGAGTTCTATGAAGCTCTGCCAAGTGGGCATTGAGCACATGCATAGTGATGCATTGAGAAGAACTCTGTTGTGAGTTCAAAAGAAGATAGAATCTCTGAGGAGTTCTGTAAAGCTCTACCAAGTGGGCATTGAGCGAGTGCAATGAGTGCACAAAAGAACTCTACAGTGAGTTCTATATAACTCAGCTAGGAGGACATTGAGACAGTGTGAAGACAGGCACAATAAAAGAACTATTTGAGTTCTATATTGGAAGAAGAATTTAAGGAGAAGGATCTTCGCAGGGTTGCTAAATACCCTGAAGGATTCAGCAAGAGGTTGCTTGAGTGAAGGATAGCCAAGATGGCATCCCAATTCTCCATCTACAAGAGAAAGGAAGAAGGATTTATTTCCTTAGAGATCTGAGTGTTTATAAAGCCCAGGAGAGATAGCACTTTGTGTGTGTGAAGACTCTGTAGAGGCGTAGAAGTCAAAGAATCCCTTGAGGATTCGAAGATAGAAGCTCAGGAGGAGTAGTGATTTCAGTGCACGGAGCCATAGATGCAAGGAGTGCAGAGGTTGAAGAACTCTTTGGAGGAGTTCAAAGTCTATAAAGCTCAGGAGAGACAATGTTTTCATACGCATAGGAGAGGACTCAAAATTGTGGAGCTTGCAGAGGAAAGGCAAAGGTCAAGGCCTTTAGTCTTGGAGAAATATTCCAAGCATCGGAATAAAGCATCAAAGCTCAGGAGGAGCAACAGTTGTCGTCGAATCTGCTGAAAGGATCTGGACTATTGAGAGTTTCACATCTAGGGAGCAGTGGGAGGAGTGCACAAGGAGGATGGATCTGGACCGTCGGATCTTGATCCAAATACCCATTAGCCGTTGGATCTGACAGGATTTGCAAGGGAGTTAAGCCTTCGTGAACAGGGGAGTGAAGTCCTGACAGGAATTTGTCATCGGGATTTCAAAAATCAGGATATCGGAAGTCCTAAGGATAGGATATCAGGAATCTCCAGGATGAAAACCTCAAAATAGATCTGAGTCGTCCATCAGTTGGGATATGTGGTGGAGATCGGGAGCCATCGGCATTTCAGATCTTGGAATTTCTGAGATCGAAGGGACAAGACATTGGGACATTTCGGCATTTGATTTCGTGAAATCGTGAAATGGATGTGGACCATCCATCTTTAGGGGATGCGTGGAAAAAATCGAGGCCTTCGAAAAAAATCTCGAAAGGGGAGAGTCCATCGACAGATCATGAATCCTGAGGACAAGAGGCATGCACATTTCATAACCGCGAAGTCCAAAACCCCGACAAGGTGGAAAGCTCCATTGTGGGGCCAGCTGACGTCATCTCATCATATCGAAGGTCTGGAATCGAAACTTCAGAAGTTTCGAGGGAAAGAACCCATAGGAATTTTGGTGTTTGAAAACCCAAAATCGCAAAATGAATGTGGACCATCCATCTTGAGGGGACGCATGGCAACAATCTAGACTTTCAGGGAAAATCCCGAAAGGGAAGCCATTTCGGGAAATCGGGATTCGGAGGATTGGGAATCCTAAGGACAAAGTGTCCATGAGTTTCGGCATTTGAAAGCCTGAAATCGTGAAAGACATAGGACTGCGGTCATATGGAATAGTGGTCACATGGACCAGGAGATAGCCATTGGGATAAAGGCTATTAAAGCATTTCGGTGCATCGGCGTTTTGTGGATCGACATTTAGGGGGTCCAGTGAACGAGAGGTTGAGCGCTTGGGTTGCGTGACCCCAAAAATAAAGCAGTGGTTTTATGTTTAGTGGTCATGTGGGCCAAGACTTATCCCTTAGGGCTAGTCGTTGAGAAACGCATTTCGTTATTTTGGAGATTTGGCATTCGGGAGGTCAAGAAGACAGAGGATTCTTGTCATCGGGAATTAGGAAACCTCGAAGCCCGAAATCACATTTCCTGTGGGGAAATTGTTCATGGTCGTGTTCGGGTCTATGAGGGAAAAGAAAGGACCTGCGGATCGATTCATGTACAATTCCAGTAGGAGTAGAAAGAGCTGCTTCGGCTCACGAACTAGACAAAATGATCCTCTGAGCAGACTTAAAGTGTGTGTCTACATCAAGTGGTATCAGAGTTGGACTTCACTTGTATATTTCAGGTGAAGCGAGGAAAAAAAAGACAGGGTTGCTAAATACTCTATGGTGATTGTTTGTGGGTAGATAACAATAGAGAAGACAGTCAGCAGGACTGTAGGAAGAGGCTGAAGCACTCAGGTTTGCAGGAGTGAGCARCAAATTTKCCAGGAGGGTAGACAGAGACAGCAACATGGCTACTGAAGGCTGTAGATATGCTGGAAGGAAAAGCCCAGAGCTGATGAGCACAATCGAAAGGGGGAAAGAACTTGCTGACATCAGGGCAAGAATGGAAAAKCTTGTATTATAGATGTAGCAGAAAGCCAAGTCGAGATGGGTATATGAATGGCCCATGAGGAAGCCGAAGGTAAAATGGTCAGTTAACAAGTTGATGTCTAGAAGACAGTGTAAGCTATTAAGAGGATGGTTGAGGCATGCTGAAAACCTCGAAGGACCTGAGGAGATGGTTCACATATGTGAACCAGAGACTAGGAGAATTATCAGTGAAGAGAATGAAATGGGATCAGCTGGAGATCTCAAGAACTGCCAGGAAGGTGGAGAGGAAATTCCAAATTGCCAGGTGGGCAAGGAGTTGAGATCAGTTGGAGATCTCATGGACTGTCAGGAGGACAGCCAAGAAATTTCACATTGCTAGTTGGGCAATGACATGAGGTCACTGCAGGATCTTGAATACTGCCAGGAGGGCAGTGGAAGCATCTCAAATTGCCAGGAGGGCAGAGATAAGAATACGAGACTATCTGAAAGTCTCATGGACTCGGAGGTGAGTTCAATTCAGCAAGGGGTGTTGATGAAGATGGGATCAGTTGATCTCATAGTCGGTCGAGGAAGAAACAATAAAATCCCATATTGCCAGGTGGGCAGGGATCAACAGATGAGACTATATGAGAGTCTCATAAACTCAGAGGTGAGTTTAGGTCATCCCGAGGAGCTGACAGAGCTGATGAGATCAGATATGGGGTTGGATCAGCAGATGCAGATGACAAAAGAGGAATATCGGAAAAATCTTCTAATGATTGGGGGAATTTAGATATTCCTACCATTTTCCCAAGAAGAGGTAGAAATCTATGTTGTAGATGCAGCAACAGTAGAAGAAAGGCAGCTAGTTGTGACTATCAGGGAAGAAGAATTAGAGTAGACTTTGGAAGCTACCCAAGCAGACGAAGAAGAGGATGAGCATTCTGATGAGTGTCTCAATGCTTTCATCCAAGAAGCTGAGGAAGATGCATCACTGAAGATGAAAACAAAAGAAGTAGAAGCGGATGATGAGCATTTCGAGGAATGGCTCAATATTTTCAGCCAGGAGACTAAAAAGATTGCAACCTGGGAGTTTGCAGAAGAAGAAGAAGAAGAAGCAGAAAAAATTTGTTTGGTTGATCTGTATGAACAGATTGAATCACTGGAGAGAAGGGTGAAGGTGCAGAGCATGCACATCCAACAAGTGAAGTTGGTAGCAGATGAAGAAGGCATGGGAGATCACAGTGATCTGCCCATTTGCAGAAATTTTTTGTAGCTAGGGAGACTGCAAGAACAAGGCCAGCCATTAGAGCAGCTGAATGAAGTGATCGACATGATCAGAGAGCTGATGATCTGGTCAGCAGAAACTGTGAGAAAGAAGAGGCTGAGTAGAAGGAAAGAAGCAGAAGCAGCAGCAGCAGGGAGATAGAGTATATGAACAACTCCAGAAATTTGTTTGGGATCCAGAAAGATTTCAACAACTGAGATGGGAATCTCATGAGTAGGAGCTCATGAATTTTGCAGCTGAGGAGTATGATGCAAGAGTATCTCTTCACGTCAGCCAACCAACCAACCAGCCACGTCAACATCTGCATTTAAGCATGAGGAGAGGTGCAACCCTTGTTTTCAAATTTGAATGTAATTGAGGTTGTAGGTTGTTGATCCATAGGGTCGTGCCTTTGTGTAGGCATCAAAGTAGGTAGGCCTTTAATGTTTGTAAGGATGAGATCTAGATCCAGATGGTGGACTTGAAAACCCATTCAATGTAATTGAATATGGTAGGTAGATTGGAGGGAAGAGCTCGAAGAGACCCCTCATGTAAAAGATCAATTTCGATCTCATTTTGAGATAGTTAGTAGAGAGTCTGTGAGTAGAAAGCAAAAGAGAAGGAGTTGAGACCTTGTTACAGGCTGTGCTCAGGAACACCATTGTAAACAAGCATTTTCCATTTTAATATAAACAATAATTTTTCTTGCATCTTTCATGTGTTGAATGAATGTCTCTGAGTGTTCTTTATGTGCTGTGAATGTATGTTAAGTTTATGCATTTGTAGGAGTTGTTTTGGCTTCAATCTTGGGAGGTATTTGAGGCTTCACACCAAGAGGGTGTGACAGAATGCTGCGGGTTCTGATAGCAGTGCACAGAGGGTGCATTTCTGAACTCTGCGGAGTCAGACAGAGGTGTGCCAGGTGGGAACAAAAGTTGAAATTAACAACTCGGAAGAATGACCTGTGAGGTTGTTGAATACCTTAGAAGGAAAGGCTGTGGAGAAGAACACAGTTGCAGATAGAAACTCTCTTTGAGTTCTATGAAGCTCTGCCAAGTGGGCATTGAGCACATGCATAATGATGCATTGAGAAGAACTCTGCTGTGAGTTCAAAAGAATATAGAAGCTATGAGGAGTTCTATAAAGCTCTACCAAGTGGGTATTGAGCTGGTGCAATGACTACATAGAAGAACTCTGCCGTGAGTTATGTATAACTCGGCTAGGAGGACATTGAGACAGTGTGCAGACAGGCACAAGAAAAGAACTCTTTGAGTTATGGATTGGAAGAAGAATCTAAGGAGAAGGATCTTTGCAGGTTTGTTGAATACCCTGAAGAATTCAACAAGAGGTTGCTTGAGTGAAGGATATCCAGGAGGGCATCCCAATTTTCCATCTGCAGAAGAATGGAAGAAGGATTTATTTCCTTAGAGATCTGAGTGTTTATAAATCTCAGGAGAGATAACACTTTATGTGCGTGAAGAATCTGTAGAGGCACGAAAGTCAAAGAATCCCTTGAGGATTCAAAGATAGAAGCTCAAGAGGAGTAGTGCTTTCAATGCACAGAGCCATAGCTGCAAGGAGTGCGGAGGTCGAAGAACTCTTTGGAGGAGTTTAGAGTCTGTAAAGCTCAGGAGAAATAAATTTTTCATACATGCAAGCGAGGACTCGAAATTGTGGAGCTCGCAGAGGAAAGGAAAAGGTCGAGGCCTTTAGTCTTGGAGAAATCTTCTAAGCATCGGAATAAAGCGTCAAAGCTTGGGAGGAGCAACAGTTGCCGTTGGATCTGCCGAAAGGATCTAAACCGTTGAGAGTTTCACGTCCAGGGAGCAACAGGAGGAGCACACAAGGAGGATGGATCTAGATCGTCGGATCTTGATCCAAATACCCGTCAGTTGTTGGATCTGACAGGAGTTGCGAGGGAGTTAAGCCTTCGTGAACAGGGGAGTGAAGTCCCGACAGGAATTTGTCATCAGGATTTTAGAAATTGGGATATCGGAAGTCCTAAGGACAGGAGATCAGGAATCTCCAGGATGAAAACCCCGAAATAGATCTGAGCCATCCATCAGTTGGGATATGTGGCGGAGATTGGGAGCCATCGGCATTTCAGAGTTTGGAATTTCGGAGATCGAAGGGACAAGATGCCGAGACATTTCAGCATTTGATTTTGCGAAATAGCGAAATGGATGTTGATCCGGATTATTTTCGGCACGAAATGAGAGCGGAGATATAATAAAGAAATGCACAGAGATATTGCGTATATCCAATAATATAATAGAAATATATCAGAGATGCAACCATAAACA
>JASDQU010100413.1:87841-102446 GCA_032191745.1 Picea mariana
TTTCGGTGCATCGGTGTTTCATGGATCGACATTTCGGGGGTCCATTGGACGAGAGGTTGAGCGCTTGGGTTACGCGACCCCGGAAATAGATCCGTGGTTTTATGTGTAGTGGTCGTGTGGGCCAAGACTTAGCCCTTAGGGCTAGTCGCCAAGAAAGGTGTTTCGGCATTTCGGAGTTTCAACATTCGGGAGGTTGAGAAGACAGAGGATTCTTGTCATCGGGAATTAAGAAACCTCGAAGCCCGAAATCACATTCCTGTGGGGAAATTGTTCATGGTCGTGTTCGGGGCCATGAGAGAAAATAAAGGACCCGTGGATCGATTCATGCGCGATTCCAGTAGGAGTTGAAAGAGCCGCTTCGGCTCACGAACTAGACAAAATGATCCTATGAGCGGACTTAGACTGTGTCTCTGCATCAGGAGTTCATGGAGATACCCTAGGGGATAGAAGTGTTCTCATAAGGCCTGACATAAACTGTCCTAAGAATAAATTCATCTAGAGGTTGTAATCATTGGCTCGCTGATCTCAATAACAAATTGACACATTTCAAGTTTCATATCCCACCAGTCTTGGATTATGCTCTCCAATTGAAAAATGGATATCTACAACTTTGTGTCCTCTTCAATCTCTGAACATGTCTTGAAGTAGGTTGAAATACTATGGATCTAGGAATTGATAGTCTCTCCATTCATCTTCCCTACAAATTTGGGCAAATGAAAGCATGTGTTGATTTGCATATGGGTTGGATCTTGTTGTTGCTATAAGAAAAGTAACTCATGAAGAGTGAGAGATAATTCCTGAACTGATGTAGACAAAGTGGAGTTTCAATCCTCTACATATTTCTCTTTATGAGGCAACATGATTTTCATCCACAAGATAACACGCTAAAGTGTTGGAGATCCCATAGAGGTATGCACTGGAATCCCTGAGAATGGTGCAATGAAATCCCTTAGAATGGAACATTGAAATTATGAAAAACAAAGACACCAAAGAACCATGAGAAGGGCACACCAGAAGCTCTAAGTACAGTATTGATTGTTGAGACTGACTATCGCAAAAAAAAATTGTCCAAGATTTATAGATGGTCATTCCATCTACGTATTGATTGCAAGTAGAAGCTTTCCAAGATTTTTCTCTGATACCAATTGATCTACAACTCAGATATGAAGAACACACTCACAAAACAGGGTGCACTAGAAAAACACAATGGTAGTAAAAAAATACAAGAAAACACATAACAAGCATGAGCATAACATATCAGAAGCTGAAAATTACCATCAATCTATTCTAAAAGAGAGGCTTTCCCTTTAATATTATGTCGGGTGAATTTTTCCTCTACCTTATTTGCAATTACAAAGGAATTTGTTTCTTTATTTCTATAGTGCCCTGCTGAAATGAACTAGTAAGCTATGTTTACCCAACAACTGACTGAAATACTAATTATTATTGCTAAAATTCTCTGCTCAACTACATTGGTGGAGGCCATTTAAAAAACAATGGACTGAAAAAAACTGACACACCAACACTTATTCAACAATGCCTTCCTCAAAAATGCCAGAAAGGGTATATTACAATAGAAATATTTAACTAAAGTATAAACTCTCTTGTGCTACATGGCGAAGGAAGGGTTGTGCCCTTCCTAGTGGCCCAATTGCATTTAATTTTATTATTATTTAAGTTAAAAAACAATTTTAGATATGTTGTATCTTTATACATGATTCCCTAGAGATGTTTCATCGAGAAACTTCACAACCATATAAGATAACAATAGTGAGAAGAATATTAAAGAAGATCTTCTTGAGATGTGAGTATGAGCTCTATGGAGTTCTTATTGAGATGTGATTAGGGTTGTTCACCTATGGGGTAGCTATAAGGGTTTCAGAGGTGCCACAAGTTGTTTATTAAGACCTTAGCTGGCTTTTCAGGTTCCATAAATTGTCTTCATTTTTGTGTTGCGCGGTAGGTGCCTTTCAAGGTAAAGACACTATCAGCGCAAGGCTAGGCATCAATCCGGTTGTCTGTTCTTGTAGTTTCCTGACCCTACCCTCAACTTTTTAGGGTATGAAGTCTATCCGTACCATTCTGTTTTGATGTTGCTATTCCCTTTGCCGACTACGAAGTCTGTCCCTATATCTGTTAGAACAAAGGCTTACCTCTGGTTCAATTAGCAAGGTAAAGATTTAGTAATGTCGAAGCAATCTTTTGAGCTTCAATCTGGTGAAAGAAGCGCTTCACCGATGCTGATAACAGGTACCCCTCTCAAAAAGTGCCTAATCAAGTAAAGAAGCTATCAACGCAAGGCTAGGCTCCAATCCTGGTACCAGTTCTTGTAGTCATGGGGCCGAAACGCTCATCCCTATAATATTCTTGTAGTCATGGGGCCGGAACGCTCATCCCTATAATAGTCATTAAGTCAGGAACCTCAGATTCCCTCAAGTATGCTCTGTCAGATGTAACTCAAAGTAACAGTCTGTCAGATGTCACTCAAAGTAACAGTATTTCCATCCAAGGGTCCATTAATTCACAAATATTTTCAAGTCCATAATAATATCTCCACCCTCCATTTCTCATTTTCTCAATGTTCTAATTGTATTTAAGCTTGTGATGAAAATTGATTCTCAGATATTTGTATGAATTCATTTTCTCTAATCTATTATTGGTATATATGAAATCAATGTAAGTGACATTTTTGGATTTGATTATCATAACTTTTGTTTTGTCAGAGAAAAAATAACTTGAGAATATTTAGTTTCTCGTTAAGGTTATAGGGACTGCTCGCCACAAGAATAATATTTTTGGTGTAAAGAAGAAGGATGGTGTCCCTTCCAACTGCAAACATGTTGATACATCATTATTCCTCCAAACAAGTCTCTAATTTATCAATGTATAATCCAAAAAGGGTAGGGGACACAGGACAATCTTTCTTAATTCCTATATTACAATCAATTTCTTCAAACCAACCCTTAATGTTCATAAACTTGGTAATAACATTATTTTATAACCTTATCAAAATAGTTCTCAACTTCAAATAACTTTTAGATCTTTTAATCTATTCTAGAGGTTAATTTTAGGCACTGCATCAAATGATTTTATAATGTTAATGCAGCAACACATGAAATTTATTTTATTATTGTGACACACCTCCATAGTGATCCTAAGCACGAAAAGGTGGTCCATAGTTGAATGATAGGTCCTAAATTCGATGTGTCCTTTAACTCTTTTTTCATAACTTTCTAGCCATATCTTGATCGTCTTTTCTAGAATAATCCCATATGCCTTAGCTAAAAGAGGGACAACCAAAATGGTCCTATAATTAGAGGGGTTGTTTCTATCCTTTTTTTCAAATATAACAACAATGAATGTTTGAGTCGAGGCTTTAGGATAACCTTATTTAGGATTTATTCTTGCTATCCTTTGATGTCCTTATATTTTCCTTTTGTGACCTATTGAACTCCAAAATCTATGTATTTAAAAGAAAAAAGCTTATGTGGTCCATGACATAAGGAGATTTGTAAATAATTTTAAAAGGAGATCTATAATGATTTTTAAGGTAGGAATTATATCCCCTCAAAGGAATCATATTGTTCTCTTTAGTTTTACAAGAGAGAATTTTCCTTCATAATTTATTAGGATCTATCTTAAAGAGGTGTAAAATCATATCTCACTTTCTATTCATATAGTACATTTATTTATTTTAATCGTGCCTACTTGTCTTGCTGAATTTTAGAGACTTGTTATAAAAATACCTAATCGAGATGAGGTCACTCATAAATAATTCAAGCATGATCTTCCTCATTTTGATATCTAGGAGTCTCTACATCAAAAGGATTTGAATTTTATACTCATGATGAGAGACTGGATCCTTGTTTTAATCATTTCACCGAACCAATGGGTGTTTTTCAAATGCAAACTAAACTCCCTCTAATTATCAAAATTCACATGGAATTCATTGCCCTGAGAGAACCAATGTGCATTTTATAGACTAGTATTGAAGGGATTGTAACATTCATCCCATTGTAAGGTTCATCTTCTCCATCTGTAGAACTAACATTAGTGCATATCGACCCAATATAATATGTTGTACAAAACTAAAAATATAGTAATAATAAATTTAGTGTCGGCTAATCATTCACAAATATTTTCATACATACATATATAATGATATGAAAACAAAATTATACCAACTCTTGGAAGATGAGGAAAATTATGAAATTATATTTGGCACCATTCTATTTTATTGTTTTATCAACCCATATAATGTTATGAAAAACTAAAAACACAATAATATTAAATTTCATGTGGGATAAATAATAATCATGGACAATTATCTATATATATAAAATAAAACTATAAAAATAAAGTTAGATTAACTATTGGAAGATGAGGAAAGTCATTCAATTCTATTTGGTACCATTCTTCATTGTCTTTTAGTCAACCCACAATGTCAATCGAAAGTTTCATGATATTGATTATTAACACACGCACAGACACACACACACACACACACACACACACACACACACATGTGAGTGTATATCCATCTTAATTCAAGATTTGAATCTTTTTTTTTTATTCCTTTGAGTGTTCAATAGATCTAGAGTTAATATGGATCTACTATAATCCATCCCCTACCAATTTCATGAGAAGTATGGTGCTCATCTATACAATTATTGGAGTATTACCTCAACAATACATTTTCTAGAAATGGATCTCATCCAATTCGTGAATCAATGTTTCAATCAATGTACATTGATGTCTAAAAAGGATTTTATTACTATATTTGGCCTTCAATATGACCATGAGAAAATATTCAAAGATACACTATATTTTTTCAGGACAAAATGAATCGATATCTAATAATGGATAGAATTATTCAGTCCTATTGAGGAATATCTCAAGGATACATTATTATGGATATGTCTATATTCTCCTCCCATTAAATTTTGGTAGAGAAACTTCTTGAAGCAATTGTAAATGGAAGAAGGAACTTTATTAAGAGTTATGAAAGCACAATGCATCAATTGTATACTACTAAATTTATGTTTAGAATAACATTTCTTGACCACTATTGAAATTGATTGCTTCGATATACTAACCGAAATGGATTCAAATAGTCAGTTATGAACAAATTCCCTTATGTCATAGGAAATTCCACATGATTATTCCCTATGACCATATTAAATGGAGTTGTTGGCTTCCTAATCCTCTCCTAAAACCAATAATGTTGGAATTGTTACAACAATGCAAATATGAAAGAAAAACCAACAAATGGTGGTGGTTCAGGTAATCGTGGTAGTTCTTGAACCAATGGTAGTTCATGTAATGTTGGTAGTTATGGAATATGGTGTATATCTACACATTCCTAAGAGTAATTTGCAATTTTTGTAAGCATTTCATGTAATATTTACCTCTGAGTAATAAGAATATTGATACCTTTCCCCATGGATGTTTCCTTATGCATTGTGTGGGTTTTACCAAATTAATTTTATGTCATGTGTGAACATGTTTTCTATTGTTTATTTTCCAATTATTTTCTCCATATTAAATTTCTAATATATATATATATATATATATATATATATATATATATATTCATTTTCACAATAAACGGTATCAAAACCATGAGAAGAAAGGTTGTTTGAATGCTCGTAGTCAAGAGGAGAAAGATCACTAGAACACTGAGAGCCAAGAGGAGAAGGACATTGGTATCCAAATCTCATGATGAATTGAGGAGAATAACACATATTTCAAAATGCAATTGATAATGGTATATATTACTACACTATGTATGATTTCTTTCCATAATAAATGAGATGTGTCATGTGCATAGTTGAATGTTTGGTTATGTTTTTCAAAATAGTTTAACATGTTTTAAACATAGACACTCTCCTATCAAATTCTCCATAAATGGTCACATGTGTTTTGAACCATTACTTGTACCATTGTAATTTTATTGCATCTATTATGAATAAAAGTGGGTGGAATTTCATCTTTTTATTTAAGCAACAAAATGGTGAAGGTTTCAAATCCAAAGTTTTAGGTGGAGAAGTTTAGTAGGAAGAATATATTCGATCTTTGGAATATCAAGATGCGAGATATGTTGGTGCAACAAGGTTTGCACAAGGCATTGGAAAGAAAGACAAAGAAACCAACGAGTATGACAAACGAGGACTGGCAAGATATACATACAATATCTCTTAGTACCATTTGTTTTTTTTTGGCAAATGATGTTTTGTTCAATATTGTTGGAGAGGAAATATCAACAAGATTATGGAGTAAAATGGATATCCTTTACATGATAAAATCCTTCAAAAATCGAATGTACTTGAAGAGGAAATTGAATAGCTTACAGATGAAAGAAGGTACAAAAATTGTTAATCATTTAAATGTTTTCAATACTCTTATGTGCCGGTTGACTAGTATGGGTGTAAAAATTGAGGATGAAGATAAGGAAGGCATGTTGTTACATTCATTGAATGAATCTTTGAACCACTTAGTAAATTCTATTATGTTTATCACAATTGAGACTCTTGAATGTGATTTTATTGTGGGAGCCTTGTTGTCTAAGGAGTTTTAGAGGAAATCTAGTATAGAAACGTCCACACCAAAAGAAATGGTCGCTAAGGATTGATCCAAATAAAAAGGAGATAATTCAAGAGGCACATCTACATCTAAGACAAGAGGCATAAAGTGTAGGAAAAAATGTTGGTACTGCAATAACTCAAGACATCTCAAGAAATACTACTCGAAGAGGATAGGATCCAAGGATGACTCCACAAAGGAAGAAAATATGGTTTATTTAAGTTCATGTATGGTTGATGAAGTTTTATCTATTTTTAATGTCTCATAATATCATGAGGAATGGGAAATATATTCTCGTGCTTCGAATCGGATGTGTCCACATAGGATTTTCTTTTATTATTACCAACATATTGTTGTTGGTATTGTTCTTATGGAAACAATGTTTCTTGTGAGAATGTTTGGATTGGGAACATTAAGATTATGATGTTCAATGGTATTGTAAGGACACTGAGAGAGGTAATACATGTACCATAACTTAAAAATAATTTAATTTCCTTCAAAGTTTTGGATTCTATAGGTTATAAATTTAAGTGTCAAAGTGTAGAACTAAAAGTGTCAAAGGGAATTTTTGTGGTAATGAAGGCTACAAAGATTGGTAGCCTTTACAACATGGAAGGGTGCACTCAAATAAATGAACCAATGATGGTATCTAAGGAATCAAATTAATCTAATTTTTTATGGCATCAACGAATGGGCCATATGAGTGATAAAGGGATAAATGTATTGATAAAAAATAAGTCACTTCTATATTTAAAGTCTTTGAATTTTGATTTCTACAAGCATTGTGTTTTTGGGAAGTAGTGTAGACAAATTTTTAAAACAAGTAGTTATACAAGTAAAGGTATTCTAGATTATATCCATTCATATGTTAGGCGTTCATCCCCTACAATTTTTTTGGAGGATCATCATACTTTTTCACATTTATATATGATTAATCTAGAAAGGTGTGGGTCTATACTCTCAATTTTTTTTTTATGAGTTTTATGTATTCAATCCATTTAGATCTTTGGTTGAAAAGAGAACTAGCAATTCAATTAATCTTTTAAGAAAAGACACTAGAGGAAGATTCACATATTTGGAATTTTGGAGATTGTTGCAAGTAATCTAGGATCGAGAGGAATAAAACCATAGTTTACACTCCACAAAAAAAATGTATGGTTGAATGCATGAAGAATAATCTTCTAGAGAAACTGAGGAACATGCTTAGTAATTCCAAGTTGCAACAAGAATTCTAGGAGGAAAAAGTCACTACAAATTTATATCTAGTAAATTAGTCATGAGTAATTTTAGTAAATTGTAACATTCTTGAATAGGCATGGACATGTCATTCATGTAATTATTCAAATTTGAAAAGTTTTGGTTGTGATTCTGTTGACGGGCGAAATTGTTCGTCCGTCAATTGAGAGAGTGGAACCGGTCCGGGGTTGTCTAAATAACCCAAGCCGTTTGGAATGAACCACCCTGACGAGTTTAACGGCTCCGTTGGCCGCCCTAAGGTCTCCTAAGAAAACCAAAGAGGAAACTAATCTAAACTAATCTAACTAAAACAAACTAACTAAAAGTAATTACAAGATACTAAATTCAATTAACTAAAACTAATAAAATAAACTAATAAGAACTAACTAATATACTAATCTAATTAAAACAAACTACTAAATTAAATCAAAACTAAATATAACTATTCTAACTATTATATACAATCTACTAATTACTGTTGTAATAACTCAAATCAACTATTTAACTACTAGCTGCAATATTACTTATTCAAAAATGTGCACTATAAACAGCCTACAGATTTAATTAAAACCTGCAAAACTCATGTGTTTGCTGCTTTAAGACAACCAAGAATCTCTTTTTGATTTTTATATTTTATGGAAAAGAAATAAACATTATTGAAATTAAAAAATCTAATATATTTACTGAAATTAAACAATCTAATATAAATCTAATTAAACTTATATCTATATTAAACTACTTAATAAAAACAGTAAACAAAAGACTAATTGACCTGGAAACGCTCCAAGTCTGCCCTGTGTATGATAACTTCTAAGCTGATCGGAGGAGATAAACTCACACCGATTATTCCGTAAGCTTCTCGTAAACAATCTGCTGTGCTACATCTTGAAGTGTTTTACAGGACAAACAAGACATAAAATAAAATCATAACAACCTTATGATTATAAAATCCTGCAATAAGGGAAACCTGTTATGCAAGAACTTAAATATAACAATTCAATTCATGAAGAAGATAAACCTGTCATTCACAAACTGGATTAACAATTGTTATGTCTTTTATCTATTTGGAAGAAACAATATATGGATAAGAGTGATCAAAATTATATCATTTGCACATGATTTAGATAGCTAAAGTAGTCGTAAACCATAAACAAAGTGATATACAAAACATGAAACATAATGTTGATATATTGAGAAGCTAAAGTTGTGACAAAACATCAATTCTGCTCCAGTCTGTATTAGAACTCCATATCGTTGTTCTCCCATGAATGAGGATGAACATTATTACAAAAATCATAAGTATATATAAGTTTCTCCATAGGGTAAAACATCCTTGTGGATACTATCAAACAGTTTTACATAATCTGGGAAATATCCTCCAAATCATCTAAACTAAGAAACTAAAATGCAAGTGAAATCTTTGAAATATCCCCTAACTGCCCAGAAACTCAACTGCAATTTCGAATTTACCTACAATAGAACACAATTATCAAATTAGAGAGATATTTCAGTAACAAAATAATAAAAAAATTACCCTACAGACTTAGCTACAGAATCATCTCATTCTGTAGCTAGTCTAGAATAGCATACAGGACCATATAGAAATCATATGAAATCTTTTTTAAAACAACCCACTTTAATTTTCTTTTAATAAACAATAAAATCGAATTACTAATGGTTCAAACAAATTCAAATCAAATCAAATCAAAAGGATGCAATCGGAACAGGATAAGAATTTTCTGCCTTTTAATTGCAATAAAATATGGTCAAATAATAACCACACTGTTTCATATCCAATTGCAATTACAAGCAAATTGTATTGATGAAATCAAAACCGATATAGTTATAATCGAACTTAATCACAATCGATTGGTTACAACTGTGTGAAATTCATATTGTTTTAATCAAATGTCAAAATGGTAAGGCTGTTGCAATTATAATCAAAATGAAACATATCCATTAAAATTTGCTATAGAATTCGATCGCTGAGCATCGCATGGTGAACAGACATGACAAAAATAATGATCGTAACCATTGTTGACTCATTATAGTCATAGCAATAATTTGATATCGTTCAATCAAATGCAAAGATAGGTAAACCGTTTCAAATGGAATCATACTGAATGAGTAACAACCAAACGCATTTCGTTATTGATCACCACACAGTCAACAGACAGGGTCCTAATAAAATCAACAGAATCCATAATATAAACCGGGTAAATAACTAAAATGAATATGGCTGAGTTTAATTATAGACACAAATCGTAAGACTAGATACAATCAATTTCATTCCTCAAATCGAATTCAAACAATATATTTGTTACAATAAAAAACAATCCAAATCGATTTGGTTGGGTATAACAGCCACTATTCATACTTATTCGCAATTCGATTATGTAATAACAAAATGATATACGAATTGGTCTGAACATAGAATATACAATCACAAAAGATAACCAATTTGCCAACCATATCACACAAGATATAACCAAATCGAAAAGAGATATTGACTGTGTTCCAAAATTGGGATACCAAAATAACCTGTGTTTAGAAAAGATATCAACAATCTTCAATAACAGAGTATCCAATCATGATCAATCAGATCAGAACTAAATCTAATCAAAACCAATCCGAAAATCGATTAACCAAACTTATATACAACAAATGCATGCTTATTAACCAATTTCAACTCGAGGCTATACACAGAGTTGTGAGTTCATCATATAAACAGCTGGTAATCATACCAGTGTGATTGTTTGGACTATGCCATCTTTGAGTTCACAACCGCTGTAGCAGACTCCACATTCTTAAACAAAATCAAACCGGTTGTTCGTTGCTTCTTGTCAGTGGATGGCATCTTTGCCTTCTGGCTAGTAAGCCTTGCCACTTGATCTTGCAGAGCATGGATTCTGGACTACAGCATTGACACATCGAGGTAATACCTTTCCAACCATGAGCCACACTGTTCACATGGTGGAGCAGTTGTTTCGGTTGGAGCAGGAGGGGGTTTAGACGAGTCACCGAGGGTTCCATGAGGCATTTCAATGCCTGGAAAATTGGAATCATCTTGTAATCAAGGTGGTAGGTTCTTCACGAAATCATATGCGGGTTTATCACATAGCCCTTCGGAATAGGGATACTCGCTTGCTAGGTAGCGTTCAACCTCTGAGTCAGAATCTTCACTTACCATGACAGCGTCAGGGCTAACAGGAATTTTGGGTTTATTTCTTGCCCTGTGAGAGATTAACCGGGCATTTTTCTTGCCTTTAGCATTCGCATTAGGTTTGGCCTTAGGCCTTTTAGCCACGGGTTTAACATCTTCGGTATCCTGGGTAACGGAATTGGGTAGGCCAATAGGGGAATCAGGTAGGGGTGTAGGTAACAATGCACTGTAAGGCACAGGGGGTAATGATTTGCACTCGCTCACCACGGGTTTGTCAACCTGTGGTGGGCTTGAGTCTGCAAAATCATTGCGTTTAAGAAACTCATCCCAATAGTCACAGTGTAACCCCAACTTACAAACTACAAGCATTTTAATTAACCCGAAATGAAAAAGACTGGTGTCGGACTAGTTCCATTTATACCTTTTAGACATTTTGAACAAACTCATATGCAAGTAGTAAGGCATGTTAAGCTCGTACCCCATGAAAACCATTAGTAGCCGAAGGTGGTACAAGAAAACGAAACCATATCTGCCCTCGCAGGTAATGAACTGCTTGATTACCATGAACAGGTCGTGCCAGTGTTGCTTCAACATATTTGCAGGCAAACCCTTGTCACAAGAACTCACCTTTCGTGACTGGAAGAGCAATGTCCATGGGACATCTTCCACTTTGCAGCTTTTCGACCATTTCTGCCCGATAGGAGGCTGACCAGTAGCCAAACTGATAAATTGCTCATCAATTTCTAACTGCACATCTCCTACCTTGGCACGGTAGCCATCGAAGGTTAACACAAATTGTCGAGCCACACCAAGGTTAAAGCCATCAAACTTTCTTATGAATGGGGGCCATCCGAATTCCTCCAGGTCGTTGTAAGCACCATCAAACATTAACAGTGCCTGGCTACCATTGGGATCAACCCTTACGACCAGAGCCATGGCACGGGTGCATGGTAGGGTTTGGTTTGAACAATACAATATGCAGGAGAAAAAATCGATAGGGCTTAACAGCTGCAAGCGCTCAAATGGGAATGAATCAATGTAATGYGTGCGAAGGTGGTGGGATTATCACCTCCATGCAGTGTATTAATGACACAGTACAATGTTGTTCAATCAATAATCATATCGTTTAAACCATATTAATCGGCCAACCCGAATGGGTGAATAACCATATCAACGTGCCAAAAACCAAAACCATATATTWKATAAATGCRCCATRTGTATAATTCAAACCAACATGAAATCGAAAAGTTTCATCAACGAGCCAAGTGTATAATCAAACATTGAAAACCATTCAATATGAAATCAAATTTGTATGTGACCCATGCACTTCTATAAWCAAAGTTTGTAAAACATTGCAACAAGAGATTTTATAAAATCTATAAGTCGAGAGCTCATAATGATAAGGATCATATCATAAAACAAACTTTAATCCACCATGAACCCTATATAATCAAGTATAATTCACCAATCAACAAACTCAAGGGCTTATCAATTAAATAAAAATCAAGTTGCGCGATCAGAGTGATGGTAAACTAATAGTCATAGTTCGAAAAATAAACCAAAGGTAAGTACCAATCAGCATATCAATGAGAAGATCATAACAGTCCAAATAACGATGAAGGAGTTTTCATGCTTTAAGTCGTGAAAATTAAATTGAAACCAATTTGCAAATGTCGCTTGAAATGAAGGTGTCGTCTTTTTGCAAAATGGGACAAAAATTTGAAGTTCAAGAGACATAGGTGTAGGCAGCTTTAAGGGTAATTGAAAAAATTAAATTGGCTTCCAACAATGGCGACACACTGGGTGAAGCAGTTATCTTTGTCAAAAGAAACAAATTCAGATTAGGACGGCAGAGAAAAATTCAACTCAAAAACAACAACCAGAAAATCGTACAAACATCATCATTTACTATATTTTCCAGCGATGTTTTAAAAGATGCGAACTAATAACAGTCTTAAGATCAACAAGTCATGATTTTTATGATAAAATCTTCAATACTGTTGACATGGCCACTGCTGCCAGCAGGCGTCCATAGCCTCGACACGGTTGCCATTTAACCCACTCGGATGTCCGTATCCTGTCAGGAAGTTCTAGATTAGACTAAAGGACTTTAAAAGAGGTTTCTTATCTTTTTCACAGATTTTCGTGTACCCGACATTGCTTCGCTGCCAGCGGGCCTGTTCAGTACCCCGACGAAGTTGTCTTGGCGCCATGCTTGCATTTACCCGCTGCCAGCAGACCTGTTCAGTATCCCGGCGGGTTTACAAACACTTCCCACAACTCCATTTTTATTTTGTTTTTCTTTTATATATAGCTGAGCGGGGTGACGCTGAAAAATCTTGGTATTTTATCATATCTTTTTAGACCTCATCAGAAATTTTTTGATACTGTCCTTTATTCAGCTCCAGAAATTTTTTATTTCTAAAACAACTTACTTTGAGAGGGAGACATCCTTTTTGAGTCATTCCTTTACGGAAAAGGGACAGCGTAAAAAGATAATAGATGTTCATGACAAACTTTGCTTAGAGATTGAAATCAGTAAACTTCTTTCAAACAACAAAATTTTTCCAACATAAATATCTTTTTCAGCAATATATCTTTGATGTTTGTACAACCTTTCAGAAGTTATTTAAGCGAAGAGATTTTCTTATGGTCTTTGTCTGAATGGCTCAGTGTACAGGCATGCATACGTTTCAAAAAACATAAAAAACTGATCAATCCAAATCAAAATAAAAACGAAAACAAAGGCAAAAATAAAAACAAAAGGTAATATTTACATAATATACAAGGGTAGAAATCAAACAAAGTATCTTTTCAGGGCTTGTCCATTCACTGGATAGGTGTCAAGCTACCCTTTAAGATCCTGTAAACGAAAGGAACTAGGACCCAACTTTTCAGCAATCAGAAATGGCCCAAGCCACAAATTTTGAAACTTAGTATGTTCACCCTTCCCTTCGTGTGGTTTGTCCCACTTTAAGACGAGATTGCCTACTTCAAAATTCCTATCAGAAGCAGAATTAGAATCGAACCAGCTTTTAATCAGTTGTTGATGTTGATTTAGTTTGCGCTTAGCTTGGGTTCGTATTTCTTCTAACTTCATCAAAGCGTTAATACAGCTTTCTAAAGGGGGACATTCTTCTTCTTGGACTTTTTGTGACAATTGGAGTGAAGGAAGAAGAATGTGAGGTGGCAGAATGGCTTCTCTGCCATAAATGAGAAAAAAGGGGGAATTACCTATAGCAGCTTTGGGTGTTACCCTGTCAGCCCATAGCGCATTTAGCAGTGCATTGTGCCAGTTCTTGTGATTTTTAGCCATGGTTCTCTTGATAATTTTGATCAAGTTCTTGTTGGTCGATTTTGCTAAGCCGTTGCCCTGGGGGTAGTAACTAGCAGAATACGTCAACTTTATTCCCTTCTCTAAGGTGAACTCACTCATCTCAAGAGAATAAAAGTATGAAGCATTATCAAAGACTAGACAATCAGGGATACCAAAACGGGTGATGATATTCGAGTTTAGAAAAACGATCACCTGACTTGTGTTAACATTTCTTAGTGCGGTGGCTTCAAACCATCGAGTAAAGTAATCAGTGGTTGTCACAATATACTTGTGTTGTTGGGAGGATG